>CM029600.1:9807925-9862773 GCA_017311375.1 Mytilus coruscus | reverse complement strand
TTATTTGAAAAGGAATTACTGATCCTATCTATTAAAAATAGTGAAAAAGAGCTTGCTATAGAGTAACAGTCTCCAATTTGATCGAAGTAGACAGGACACTCACAAATTAGTAAAATAGTTCTGCTTATACACGTAGTAGCTAATTTTTATAGATATTCAGAGAAACCAGATTATAATTTACTCTTTAGGCAAGGTTGACCTGAATAGATGGATTTGGCTAATCTTTTTATGTCCTTTTTGGAAATATAGCTGTTCAAGTCTTCATGTATTTTTACAGGCTTTGAAATTTAAGTTTGAGTGTTCCTGGTGACGATCAATCCAGAAAAAGTGCTTCGAATGAACCAATTCTATAAAGTGTTAATTTCTTTTTTGAGAATCCCCGGTAGGCGTTTGTCTACATAGGACACAATTTGGCGCTCAAGGTAAAAGGTTAAAAGGCCAAATCAATTACGAAGTTAAAAGTATTGAAAACTAAAATTTCCCAAAATTTGTCCTTAATCTTGTTAAGGCTATCTAAGCAGAAGCATAAAAAAATCCAAAGATTTCTTATGATTTTAATATTGTATGAACAGTCATTTTACAGAAATGACCAGATCATTAAATTTTTACGTTAGCACAGAAGCGTTGACTTCTTGACTAGAACGTGAACTTAAAGTAGGAAAATGAAATATTATATCATAATTTCCAGGGTTTTAAGTTTTGTGATATTTTAATATTTATACCATCCCATAATTGAATTTCTCCTTCCATAACATTTTGTTCCCATGCCGTTGACATATACAACTCTTGTTGCCAAGCATACCGTTAGAAAACACAATTCAGAACGGACAACGAAAATTTTCTACAAACCTACTATTTCTCTCGTATGGCTTAGCAGGAATAGAATGAATTTACTAAAGACAAAAAAACTAAATGGATACACATCTGGGCAGCAATTTTCATTTATTGAAAATAAATTAATGCATCGTTAAATTCTTATCTGGCTAGCTGGGAGTGCTGATGAAAAGAAAAATATAATATAAAGCAAAACATATTCATACAGAACGTAACCAAATATTTGCATGCAATAATGTATAATATTGTTTTAGTGCAAATAAAGCTTAAAATTAATGACGTAATCAGTTTTTAAATCTTTGCTATAAAATAAAAGGGAAGTAGGCCGATGAGAATCTAGTTTCCGTGAAGGTTTAATACGATAGGCTATGTTAGGTTTTCATATTTTAGAATGTCATTTAAATGTTAGCTATTTATCATAATTACTCCAGATTAAATTTAAATTACGGAAAACATTTACGACTGTCTGTGTAATTGGTTTTAGAATAGTTCCGTAAACTTTTCATTTATCATTATTTTAAGTTTGTTTACACCACAATAATTCTTATTTCTATTAAGTTATTTGTATACTTTCTGTATCTGTTGTGTAGGGAAAAATGAATTAGAGCATTCTATTTGCTGAAAAATAGTAGAGTCGTTCTGCTCTTTTAGATCTGTTTATTTTATAGGGACGTAGCATACATTCGGTATCCCATATAATATCAATCAAGGACAACTGTTCAGTATGAAAAACTATCTCACATTTCTTAATATTTATCATTTGCTTGGACTTGGACTTGCATTAAATATCTTTACCGATACAACTGAAAGGAATAATGATTTGGAGGCAAAACAACAGCAGATGAATAATTCTGTAGACACATTCAACCATTTGTCAGATGTTATGAATGAATTTGAAAGCCTAAGGAAATGGAGTAACCTATGTAATATATCACAAACTGGTCACATTAACTTTAACATTGTATGTATCATTAAAGGTGATTCCAGTATAAAGTTATCAGAATTTAGAAATTTTACTTATCGAGTTTCATCAAATATCAGATTTGACTTATCCGTCACTTGTGAAGATGGTATCATACACTTTCCCTGGCCGTTCAGAGCAGACAAACTAAATAAAATTTACATTAAAGACTGTAGAATTAAGGATTACAGAACTGATTACAAGAATCAGTTGATAAACAGCATTCCCGACACCATAGAATATCTACAAATGGACAACGTTACAATTATTCTTAGAATTGGAGAATTATACGACTCACTGTCAAAAGCAAACTCGCCTATAGCCAGAGCTACAGAATGCGGACCGGAAAATGCTTTCTCCATAATTCAGAGGGGGACAAAGGTGAACTTTGAAGATATGCACAACTTTATTTTGTTTGACTTAGGCACTGCAATCGAACAGTATAATCATTATTTTGACATTCAGAAGAGAACCTGTTTGTACAACAACCTTGAGATTTTTGAAATAAGTGGAATGAAGGATTTAGAAAGAAATGATGTCAATAAGATTGTTTATACAGACGTTGCAGAAAATCTTAAAATTTTGAATTTTTCTGGTAATGGAATGTTTGACACTATTTATAAACTACAAGGCTGGCGATTACGATTCCCAGTGATGGAATATATAGACTTTTCCAATAATAACATAAAAGTTCTTCCTATGATACGAGATTACGGAATGACCGTGAAAAAGACAAAATCAGTCGGAATAATAGACATTAGGCGTAATAATATAACTTCATTAACAAAAGGTATGATAGACTCGTTTTCAAATCACGAATTTGTTAAAGTCGACATAAGTGAAAATCCTTTTTATGTGACTGTGGAATGATTGAAGTAATGGAATATCTATCTTCAAAGACTATGCCAAAAGCTTATGATTACCTCGGGTCGCTTAAGTGTGCAAATCCCTCAAATGTCCGTGGACGACAGCTGTTAAGTCTGTCTCCTACAGAACTAAACTGTAACACGGAAACTGTCATTAATTTTCCAATAGTCGTAATGTGCATAATAACAATAACATTGTTCATTATAACTTTGTTGACAATCTATTTCAGAAATCTGATCAAGGTAATTTTGTTTACTCGACTCAATATAAACTTTCCATGTGAATTCAGAAATGGCATAAACGAAGGGAAAGACTATGATGCATTTATTGCCTACAGCGAGAAAGATGTTGACTGGGTTATGCGTACAGCTTTACCAAAGCTGGAGTCAGAGGACGCTGGGAAAGCATGCAGACTCTGTCTTCATCATAGAGATTTTGTAATCGGTAAAACCATAGCTGATAATATATTCAACAGTGTTGAAAACAGCTATCACACCATCTTACTTATATCCAGTGAGTTCTTGAAAAGTGAATGGTGCATGATGGAATTTCGAACGGCTTTGAAGAAAAGTTTAAACGATGAAGGTCGTCATTTAATAATTGTTTTGAAGGGTAATATAACTTTGGATAATGTTGATCCTGATTTGAAAAGTCGTCTCAATTCGCATACCTATCTTAAAATTGGAGATGTTTTATTTTGGGACAAACTGAAATATGCAATATCATTTAGACATAAGAATAGACAAAATAATTAACAAAATGGACATTATGTCTTTGTACATATAACTAAATGCACGCGCTTGTATGTGAGTGTGGTTGGGTGTCTATTTGTAGGTTTTGATACAGTTTTAATCAAGATATTTCTTCATTCGAATATAGCTAACGACTTTCTCATTAAATATTTATGGTTAAAGAATACCCTCTGAATTTGTTGTTTACTGTTTATTCATTTCTACAACATTATGATAAGTCTAGAGATAAATATGTACAATAATTTGTGATTAACTTCTTCAATAGGATTTATTAATTATATGCTACACCTACAGGGGTAAATTCAGTAAATAAATATACGTCATCAGGGACCGCCCATTTGGGGGAGAGCTTTCTGTACAAAACTAAAGTCCTGTGCTCTTCTGATTGGTAGATAATGTTTGTAATAAAATATTTTTGATAGATGGATCAAAACTAGAGTTAAAAACTTAAAAATGAATGCTGAATATACTAATTTTTTAACTACAGGGTTGAAAAGTAATGGGGTCAGTAAAGGAATTAAGTGCGAATCTACAGTGTTTGTAAACAAGGCCATGTGAATGCCCAAAATGCCGCATGACCCTATGTTTTTATTGTTGCAAAAGATAGGGCTACATTTGTACTTTCATGAATGATATATGAAAGCTTCCAATTTCTAAAGGTAAATCAGGTATAAATTTAATTCAAGACATAGATTAGCATTAAAGTCAATGGGAGATTTTTTACTGAATTTACCCCTACAGCGATTCAATTCTACCGAAATGTTGTTTGATACCAAAAACAAATTGCAAATCCCATAGAAGCAGTAGACAATATTAAAAGAAGTTTAGCATATACAAAACGAAAGAAATACATTAAAAATGGAAAGAAATACCGAAAAGTGCATTCCTCACAAAATGTAAAACTAAACATAAGTTGTTAATACTTGGTGCAATATGGAACTTATTTCAAATTGAACAGTTTGTTATCTAAAAATAAGATGTGGTAGGATTGCCAATGAGACAACACTCCACAAGAAACCAAATGACACAGACATTAACAACTATAGGTCACCGTACGGCCTTGAACAATGAGTAAACCCCATACCGCATAGTCAGCTATAAAAGGCCCCGAAATGACAAATGTAAAACAATTCAAAAGAGAAAATTAACGGCCTGATTTATGTACAAAATAATGAACGAAAAACAAATATGATATACAGCAACAACGACAACCACTGAATTACAGGCTCCTGACTTGTGACAGGCAGATATAGAATGTGGCGGGATTAAACTAATTTGTTGGCGCCAAACCCTCACCCTAACCTGGGACAGTGGTACAACGGCACAATACAAGAACAAACTATACAACACAATAAACGAAAAACAAATATGAGAAACAGCAATAAACGACAACCACTCAATTACAGGCTTCTGACTTATGTTTACCAATTCCAACAAGTATGTAAAATTTCAAGTAAATGAAGATTCCAAACAAACTCCAGTTATGGTACAATATGTCCAAACATCACTTAAATCTGGCAATTCAAGTCTTGTAACTTTTGAAAGACAAATTTGAAATTTATAAAAATCAACCAATAATAATGTGAAGTTTGGAGGAAATCAATCTACGAATACAGGAGTCAGCTCTGTTAACTTATAACACTTTTAACTTTCTATACAGGTGCTGCAGGAATGTTGCTTCGTAAAAGTAAAGTTAACAATGGGAAATTAAAGTCATTTCTGTTGTCTTTAAGTTAATTGATTTTCCGTCCATCAGTGTCGATTTATACGTGTAAATCAAGGTATAAATCCATCGTTAATCTATCTATGACATCCTTTATTTAAAGATCAACAGGAAAGATGGAATTAACATAGTCAACAAACTGGGAATTTCTGTGACAGATTATCATCCATTAAGCTAGAAGGTAGGTTCACGTGACACCACTATTCATTTAAGTCTGTATCGCATATATGGCGGGTGATGCATGCAAAGCAGGAGACACTAACCCTTTCGACGCATCCGGTCTCGCTTCTTATGGAATTCATGAGATTCGCAAAATGTTCGCCTCTTGATCTGCATTTTCAAAATATGTTTAGGAGAAATGAACATCGGTATACTATATTTATTTTTGGCATATTTTTTCAATTTCTCTAGTGTTAACGTAAGGGGAGAAGAAAATCGAATGATATGCCTGTAGTAAGTTCGCTTTACAGCATTAAATTGACATAAAAACAATTGAAACAATTATATTCAGGTTTCACATACAATCCATAATGGGTGATATATACAAAATACAAGTAGATCGTAAAGTATTGTGCCGTTTTCTTATTCGAAAAAGAAATTTCGGATCCTTGCTATCTAATTGGAAAAGGAGCTTTCTATAGAGTTACAGTCTCGAATTTGATCAAAGCAGACAGGTCACTTAGAAATTAGTAAAATAGTCTTGCTTGTAGTAGCTTGTTTTGATAAATGTTGGAAGCCTATAATTTGTCATGCGATCACAAAACCAGGTTATAGTTTCTCCTTGGGTTAATTTGACATATATAGATGGATTTGGCCAATCTTTTTATGTTCTTTTTGGTCACCATATTTTTTAAAAGTTTTATTGCAGCTTTGAGTACTGCAAGTGCGCGTTTTGTCTACATACAAATTATCAGTTGCACGCTAAACAAAACAGTTCAAAGCCAAATCAAATTCACAATTGAAGAGTATTGAAAACCAAAAATTTCAAGATTATACAAGAATAGAAAAAAACCAATGTCTTTCTAATGATTATAATATTTTGTGAACAGTAATTGTACAGAAAATGACCCATCATGACATTTCATGTTAGCACTGAAGAGTTGACTTCTTGACTAGAACGGGAACAAAAAGTAGAATAATAAAATCATATTTCATTTTACCAGGGATGTTAATTATGTAATATTTTAGTAGTAATTATGACTACTGTTAATTGCATTTCTCCTTTCAGAACATTTTGCTGCCATACCGTTGAAATACAAAATCGACAGGACAAACAAAAGTATAACTGACATTGATAAAAAACAGGTGTTGAACAAACCGTTTTGTTATTTTTTCCTGATTTTATTTTACCTATTTGTATTTAAGTTTTTTAGTACAGTTTTCTGCAAACCTACTAATGTGTTTCTTATGGCATCGTAGAAAGAGCACGAATTACTAAAAACCAAGGAAAAATTGAGATAAATATGGGCAACAACTTTCATTCATTGACATTTCAGAAAATAAGTTACTTCATTGTTAAATTCCTCTCTTGCTGGCTGGATGTGCAGATAACAAAATATCATATAATTGTCTAGGAAAACATATTCATACAGAGCGTAACCAAAATTTGCATGCAATGATATATAATAAGGCACTAGTGCAAATAAAGCTTCAATTTAGTGAAGAAATCAATTTTTGCTATGCTATGCAAGGGAAGTTGTCCGTTAAGAATCTAGTATCCGTGAAGGTTTAATGCAGACTGGCTATGTTAGATTTTTAAGTTTTAAAATGTTATTTAAATGTTACCTATTTATCATAATTACTCAAGATAAAACTTAAATTGCGGAAAAAATTTACGACAGCCTGTGTAATATGTCTTAGTAAATGATAGTGCACAGTTCCGTAAACGTTTCATTTGTCATTATTTCAAGTTTCTTTACACCATCAGTATCCTTATTGTTGTTATTTATATACTTTACGTATCTAATGTAGAAATGTAGTAATGTAGAAAACAAACGAATCAAATTAAGTGCATTCTATTTGCTGAAACAATTAGATACGTTGTGCTTTTCTAAGGATACATCCGATATCCCATAAAATATCATTCCAGGAAACGGTTCAGAATGAATAAATTATCTCACTTTTCTTGATATTTATCCTTTGCTTGGACTTGGACTTGCATTAGATATCTTTACCGTTACAACTGAAAAAAATAATAATTTGGTGGCATAACAACTTCAGATGAATAATTCCATTACCAATTTTGCTTATGTTTCGAATGAGTTTGAAAGTCTGGAGAACTGAGTAGTCTATGTAATATATCACAAACTGGTCATACTATTTTTAACATTGTGTGTATCGTTAAAGGTGATTCCAGTATAAAGTTATCAGAATTTAGAAATTTTACCTATCGAGTATCATCAAATATCAGATTTGACTTATCCGTCACTTGTGAAGATGGTATCATACACTTTCCCTGGCCGTTCAGAGAAGACAAACTAAATAGAATTGATATCAAACACTGCAGAATTAAGGATTACAGAACTGATTACAAGAATCCATTGATAGAAAGCATTCCCGACACAATAAATGGACAACTGTGGTCGGGTTGTTGTCTCTTTGACACATTCCCCATTTCCATTCTCAATTTTATTTTAACGTTACAATTATTCAAAGGCTTGGAGAATTATACGACTCACTGCCAAATGCTAGCTCTCCTATAACAAGAGCTGCAGAATGCGGACCGAAAAATGCATTTTGTTGTGTATAATTTAGAGTTTAGTATGACGTCCATTATCACTGAACTAGTATATATATTTGTTTAGGGGCCAGCTTAAGGACGCCTCCGGGTGCGGGAATTTCTCGCTGCATTGAAGACCTATTGGTGACCTTCTGTTGTTGTCCGTTCTGTGGTCGGGTTGTTGTCTCTTTGACACATTCCCCATTTCCATTCTCAATTTTATTTTCCATAATAATGAGAAGAACAAAGATTATCTGGGAAGATATGCACAACTTATATTTATTTGATTCCAGGACTGCACTCGCGCAGTATAATCATTATTTCAACATTCAGAAGAGAACCTGTTTGTAGAACAACCTTGAGGTTTTTGAAGTAAGTGGAATGAAGGATTTAAAAATGATGTCAATAAGATTGTTCATACAGACGTTGCAAACAATCTCAAAATTTTGAATTTTTCTGGTAATGGCATGTTTGACACTTTTTATAAACTACAAGGCTGGCGACTACGATTCCCAGTGATGGAATATATAGACTTTTCCAATAATAACATAAAAGTCCTTCCTATGATACGAGATCACGGAATGACCTCGAAAAAGACAAAATCAGCAGTTATAATAGATTTACGGCGTAATAATATAACTTCATTAACAAAAGGTAGACTCGTTCTCAACTAACGAATTTGTTAAAGTCGATATCACTAAAAATCCGTTCTTATGTGACTGTGGAATAATTGGAGTAATTCAATATTTATCTTCAAAGACTATGCCAAAAGCTTATGATTACCTCGGGTCGCTAGAGTGTGCAAATCTATCAAACGTCCGTGGACGTCAGCTGTTAAGTCTCTCTCTTACAAAACTGTATCACGTACACTGTCATACATTTTTCAATACTAGTTATGAGCATCATAATAATTACATTGTTCGTCATAACTTTGTTGACAATCCATTTCAGAAATTTGATCAAGGTTATTTTGTTACTCGACTCAATATAAACTTTCCATGTGAATTCAGAAATGACATAAACGAAGAGAAAGACTATGATACATTTATTGCCTACAGCGAGAAAGATGTTGACTGGTTATGCGTACAGCTTTACCAAAGCTGGAGTCAGAGGACGCTGGGAAAGCATGCAGACGCTGTCTTCATCATAGAGATTTTGTAGTTGGTAATACTATATCTGATAATATATTCAACAGTGTTGAAAACAGCTATCACACCATCTTACCTATATCCAGGAGTTCTTGAAAAGTGAATGGTGCATGATGGAATTTCGAACGGCTTTGAGGAAAAGTTTAAACGATGAAGGTCGTCATTTAATAATTGTTTTGAAGGGTAATATAACTTTGGATAATGTTGATCCTGATTTGAAAAGTTGTCTCAATTCGCATACCTATCTTAGAATTGGAGATGTTTTATTTTGGGACAAACTAAAATATGCAATATCATTTAGATATAAGAATAGACAAAATAATTAACAAAATGGACATTATGTCTGTGTACATATAACTAAATGCATGCACTTGTATATATATGATATGATATATAATAAGGCACTAGTGCAAATAAAGCTTCAATTTAGTGAAGAAATCAATTTTGCTATGCTATGCAAGGAAGTTGCCGTTAAGAATCTAGTATTCGTGAAGGTTTAATGCAGACTGGCTATGTTAGATTTTTTTGTTTTAAAATGTCATTTTTAAAATGTTACCTATTTATCATAATAACTCTAGATAAAACTTAAATTGCGGAAAACATATACGACTGCCTGTGTAATATGTCTTAGTAAATTATAGTACACAGTTCCGTAAACGTTTAATTTTCATTATTTCAAGATTTTTTTTACACCATCAGTATCCTTATTGTTGTTATTTATATACTTTACGTATCTGTTATGTAGAAAACAAACGAATCAAACTAAGAGCATTCTATTTGCTGAAAATATTAGAGTCATTCTGCTTTCCTAAGGATACATCCGGTATCTCATAAAATATCATTCCATGAAACGGTTCAGAATGAAAAATTATCTCACATTTCTTGATATTTATCCTTTGCTTGGACTTGCATTAGATATCTTTACCGTTACAACTGAAAAGAATAATGATTTGGTGGCACAACAACATCAGACGAATAATTCCATGAATACATTTACCATTTTTTCTTATGTTACGAATGAGTTTGAAAGACTGGAGAACTGGAGTAGCCAATGTAATATATCACAAACTGGTCATACTGACTTTAACATTGTGTGTATCGTAAAAGGTGATTCCAGTATAAAGTTATCAGAATTTAGAAATTTTACTTATCGAGTATCATCAAATATCAGATTTGACTTATCCGTCACATGTGAAGATGGTACCATACACTTTCCCTGGCCGTTCAGAGCAGACAAACTACATAGAATTTATATCAAAGACTGCAGATTTAAGGATTACAGAACTGATTACAAGAATCCATTGATAGAAAGCATTCCCGACACAATAAAATATCTACAAATGGACAACTGTGGTCGGGTTGTTGTCTCTTTGACACATTCCCATTTCCATTCTCAATTTTATTTTAACGTTACAATTATTCAAAGGCTTGGAGAATTATACGACTAACTGCCAAATGCTAGCTCTCCTATAACAAGAGCTGCAGAATGCGGACCGAAAATGCATTTTGTTGTGTATAATTTAGAGTTTAGTATGACGTCCATTATAACTGAACTAGTATATATATTTGTTTAGGGACCAGCTTAAGGACGCCTCCGGGTGCGGGAATTTCTCGCTGCATTGAAGACCTATTGGTGACCTTCTGTTGTTGTCTGTTCTGTGGTCGGGTTGTTGTCTCTTTGACACATTCCCCATTTCCATTCTCAATTTTATTTTCCATAATAATGAGAAGAACAAAGATTATCTGGGAAGATATGCACAACTTATATTTATTTGATTCCAGGACTGCACTCGCGCAGTATTATCATTATTTCAACATTCAGAAGAGAACCTGTTTGTAGAACAACCTTGAGGTTTTTGAAGTAAGTGGAATGAAGGATTTAAAAATGATGTCAATAAGACGTTGCAAACAATCTCAAAATTTTGAATTTTTCTGGTAATGCTATGTTTGACACTTTTTATAAACTACAAGGCTGGCAACTACGATTCCCAGTGATGGAATATATAGACTTTTCCAATAATAACATAAAAGTCCTTCCTATGATACGAGATTATGAAATGACCTCGAAAACGACAAAATCAGTAGTAATAATAGATTTACGGTGTAATATAACTTCATTAACAAAAGGTATGATAGACTCGTTCTCAACTGACGAATTTGTTAAAGTCGATATAACTAAAAATCCGTTCTTATGTGACTGTGGAATTATTAGAGCAATTGAATATTTATCTTCAAAGACTATGCCAAAAGCTTACGATTACCTAGGGTCGCTAGAGTGTGCAAATTTATCAAACGTCCGTGGACGTCAGCTGTTAAGTCTCTCTCTTACAGAACTAAACTGTTACACGGACACTGTCATACATTTTCCAATATTTTTCATGAGCATCATCACAATTACATTGTTCGTCATAACTCTTTTGACAATCTATTTCAGAAATCTGATCAAGGTTATTTTGTTTACTCGACTCAATATAAACTGTCCATGTGAATTCAGAAATGACATAAACGAAGAGAAAGACTATGATACATTTATTGCCTACAGCGAGAAAGATGTTGACTGGGTTATGCGTACAGCTTTACCAAAGCTGGAGTCAGAGGACGCTGGGAAAGCATGCAGACTCTGTCTTCATCATAGAGATTTTGTAGTTGGTAATACTATATCTGATAATATATTCAACAGTGTTGAAAACAGCTATCACACCATCTTACTTATATCCAGTGAGTTCTTGAAAAGTGAATGGTGCATGATGGAATTTCGAACGGCTTTGAGGAAAAGTTTAAACGATGAAGGTCGTCATTTAATAATTGTTTTGAAGGGTAATATAACTTTGGATAATGTTGATCCTGATTTGAAAAGTTGTCTCAATTCGCATACCTATCTTAGAATTGGAGATGTTTTATTTTGGGACAAACTAAAATATGCAATATCATTTAGATATAAGAATAGACAAAATAATTAACAAAATGGACATTATGTCTGTGTACATATAACTTAATGCACACGCTTGTAAGTGAGAGTGGTTGGGTGTCTATTTGTAGGTTTTGATACAGTTTTAATCAAAATATTTCTTCATTCAAATATAGCTAATGACTTTTTTATTAAATATCTATGGTTAAAGAATACCCTCTGAAAATGTTGTTTAGAGTTTATTCATTTCTACAACATTATGATAAGCCTGGAGATAAATATGTAAAATAATTTGTGATCAACTTTTTCAATAGGATTTATTAATTATGTGCTACACCTACAGCGATTCAATTCTACCGAAATGTTGTTTGATACCAAAAACAAATTGCAAATCCCATAGAAGCAGTAGACAATATTAAAGAAGTTTAGCACATACAAAACGAAATAAATACATTCAAAATGGAAAGAAATACCGGAAAGTACATTCCTCACAAAATTTAATACTAAACATAAGTTGTTAATACTTGGCACTATATTGAACTTATTTTAAATTGAACGGTTTGTTATATAAAAATAAGATATGGTATGATTGCCAATGAGACAACAATCCAAAAGAGACCAAATGACACAAATATTAACAACTATAGGTCACCGTGCGGCCTTCGACAATGAGTAAAACCCATACCACATAGTTAGCTATAAAAGGCCCCGAAATGACAAATGTAAAACAATTCAAACGAGAAAATTAACGGCCTGATTTATGTACAAAATAATGAACGAAAAACCAATATGATATACAGTAACACCGACAACCACTGAATTACAGGCTCATGACTTGTAACAGGCACATATAGAATGTGGCGGGGTTAAACTATTCTGTTGGCGCCTAACCCTCCCTCTAACCTGGGACAGTGGTACAACGGAACAATACAAGAACAAACTATACAACACAATAAACGAAAAAAAAAAAAAAACAAATATGAGAAAAAGCAATAAACGGCAATCACTCAATTACAGGCTCCTGACTTATGTTTACTAATTCCAACAGGTATGTAAAGTTTCAAGTAAATGAAAAATCCAAACACACTCAAGTTATGGTACAATATGTCCAAAAATTACTTAAATCTGGTAATTCAAGTCTTGTAACTTTTGAAAGACAAAATTGAAATTTATAAAAATCAAAAGGGAGCTCCCTTCCATCAATCCCAGTAATAATGTGAAGTTTGGAGGAAATCAATCTACGAATACAGGAGTCAGCTCTGTTAACTTATAACAATTTTAACTTTCTATACAGGTGATGCAGGAATGATTCTTCGTAAAAGTAAAGTTAACAATTAGAAATTAAAGTCATTTCTGTTGTCTTTAAGTTAATTGATTTTCCATCCATTAGTGTCGATTTATACGTGTAAATCAAGGTACAAATCCATCGTTAATTTATCTGTGGCATCCTTAATTTAAAGATCAACAGGAAGGATGGAATTAACATAGTCAACAAACTGGGAATTTCTGTGACAGATTATCATCCATTAAGCTGGCAGGTAGGTTCACGAGACACCACTATTCATTTAAGTCTGTATCGCATATATGGCGGGTGATGCATGCAAAGCAGGAGACACTCACCCTTTCGACGCATCCGGTCTCCCTTCTTATTGAATTCATGAGATTCGCAAAAAGTTCGCCTCTTGATATTCATTTTCAAAATATGTTTACGAGAAATGAAAATCGGTATACTATATTTATTTTTGGCAAATGTTTTCAATTTCTCTAGTGTTAACGTAAGGGGAGATGAAAATCGAGTGAAATGCATGTAGTAAGTTCGCTTTACAGTATTAAATTGATATCAAAACAATTCAAACAATTATATTCAGGTTTCACATACAATCCATAATGGGTGATATATACAAAATACAAGTAGATAGTAAAGTATTGTGTCGTTTTCTTATTCGAAAAAGAAATTACGGATCCTTGCTATCTAATTGGAAAAGGAGCTTTCTATAGAGTTACAGTCTCGAATTTGATCAAAGCAGACAGGTCACTTACAAATTAGTAAAATAGTTTTGCTTGTAGTAGCTTGTTTTGATAAATGTTGGAAGCCTTTAATTTGTCATGCGATCACAAAACCAGGTTATAATTTCTCCGTAGGTTAATTTGACATATATAGATGGATTTAGCCAATCTTTTTATGTTCTTTTTGTCACCATATTTTTTTAAGTGTTTATTGCAGCTTTGAGTACTGCAAGTACGCGTTTTGTGTACATAAAACTTACCTGTTGCACTAAAAACAAAACAGTTCAAAGGTCAAATCAAATACAAAATTGAAGAGTATTGAAAACCAAAAATTTCAAGATTATACAAGAATAGAAAAAAAACCAATGTCTTTCTTATGATTATATTATTTTGTGAACAGTAATTCTACAGAAAATGACCCATCATGACATTTCATATTAGGACTGAAGAGTTGACTTCTTGGCTAGAACCGGAACGAAAAGTAAAATAATGAAATCATATTTCATTTTTACCAGGGATGTTAATTATGTGATATTTTAGCAGTGATTATGACTACTGATAATTGTATTCCTCCTTTCAGAACATTTTGCTGCCATACCGTTGAAATGCAAAAATCGACAGGACAAACAAAAGTATATCTGACATTGATAAAAAGAGGTGTTAAACAAACCGTTTTGGGTTGTTTTCCTGATTTTATTTTACTTATTTGTATTTAAGTTTTTTAGTACAGTTTTCTGCAAACCTACTAATGTGTTTCTTATGGCATCGTTGGAAGATCACGAATTACTAAAACCAAGGAAAATTGAGACAAATCTGGGCAGCAACCTTCATTCATTGACATTACAGAAAATAAGTTACTTCATTGTTAAAATCTTCTCAGGCTGGCTGGATGTGCAGATAACAAAATATCATATAATTGTCTAGGAAAACATATTCATACAGAACGTAACCAAAAATTTGCGTGTAATGATATATAATATGGCACTAGTGCAAATGAAGCTTCGATTTAGTGAAGAAATCAATTTTTGCTATGCTATGCAAGGGAAGTTGTCCGTTAAGAATCTAGTATCCGTGAAGGTTTAATGCAGACTGGCAATGTTAGATTTTTATTTTTTAAAATGTTATTTAAATGTTACCTATTTATCATATTAACTCTAGATAAAACTTAAATTGCGGAAAACATATACGACTGCCTGTGTAATATGTCTTAGTAAATTATAGTACACAGTTCCGTAAACGTTTAATTTTCATTATTTCAAGATTTTTATGTAGAAAACAAACGAATCAAACTAAGAGCATTCTATTTGCTGAAAATATTAGAGTCATTCTGCTTTCCTAAGGATACATCCGGTATCTCATAAAATATCATTCCATGAAACGGTTCAGAATGAAAATTATCTCACATTTCTTGATATTTATCCTTTGCTTGGACTTGCATTAGATATCTTTACCGTTACAACTGAAAAGAATAATGATTTGGTGGCACAACAACATCAGACGAATTATTCCATGAATACATTTACCATTTTTTCCTATGTTACGAATGAGTTTGAAAGACTGGAGAACTGGAGTAGCCAATGTAATATATCACAAACTGGTCATACTGACTTTAACATTGTGTGTATCGTAAAAGGTGATTCCAGTATAAAGTTATCAGAATTTAGAAATTTTACTTATCGAGTATCATCAAATATCAGATTTGACTTATCCGTCACATGTGAAGATGGTACCATACACTTTCCCTGGACGTTCAGAGAAGACAAACTAAATAGAATTGATATCAAACACTGCAGATTTAAGGATTACAGAACTGATTACAAGAATCCATTGATAGAAAGCATTCCCGACACAATAAAATATCTACAAATGGACAACTGTGGTCGGGTTGTTGTCTCTTTGACACATTCCCCATTTCCATTCTCAATTTTATTTTAACGTTACAATTATTCAAAGGCTTGGAGAATTATACGACTCACTGCCAAATGCTAGCTCTCCTATAACAAGAGCTGCAGAATGCGGACCGAAAAATGCATTTTGTTGTGTATAATTTAGAGTTTAGTATGACGTCCATTATCACTGAACTAGTATATATATTTGTTTAGGGCCAGCTTAAGGACGCCTCCGGGTGCGGAATTTCTCGCTGCATTGAAGACCTATTGGTGACCTTCTGTTGTTGTCCGTTCTGTGGTCGGGTTGTTGTCTCTTTGACACATTCCCCATTTCCATTCTCAATTTTATTTTCCATAATAGGGATAAGAACAAAGATAATCCGGGAAGATATGCACAACTTATATTTATATTGATTTCAGGACTGCAATCGAGCAGTATAATCATTATTTTAACATTCAGAAGAGAACTTATTTGTACAACAACCTTGAGGTTTTTGGAATAAGTGGAATGAAGGATTTAAAAATGATGTCAATAAGATTGTTCATACAGACGTTGCAAACAATCTCAAAATTTTGAATTTTTCTGGTAATGCTATGTTTGACACTTTTTATAAACTACAAGGCTGGCGACTACGATTCCCAGTGATGGAATATATAGACTTTTCCAATAATAACATAAAAGTCCTTCCTATGATACGAGATTATGAAATGACCTCGAAAACGACAAAATCAGTAGTAATAATAGATTTACGGTGTAATATAACTTCATTAACAAAAGGTAGACTCGTTCTCAACTAACGAATTTGTTAAAATCGATATCACTAAAAATCCGTTCTTATGTAACTGTGGAGTAATTGGAGTAATTCAATATTTATTTTCAAAGACTATGCCAAAAGCTTATCATTACCTCAGGTCGCTAGAGTGTGCAAATCTATCAAACGTCCGTGGACGTCAGCTGTTAAGTCTCTCTCTTACAAAACTGTATCACGGACACTGTCATACATTTTCCAATACTAGTTATGAGCATCATAACAATTACATTGTTCGTCATAACTTTGTTGACAATCCATTTCAGAAATTTGATCAAGGTTATTTTGTTTACTCGACTCAATATAAACTTTCCATGTGAATTCAGAAATGACACAAACGAAGAGAAAGACTATGATGCATGTATTGCCTACAGCGAGAAAGATGTTGAGTGGGTCACACGTATAGCTTTACCAAAGCTGGAGTCAGAGTCTTCATCATAGAGATTTTGTAGTTGGTAATACTATAGCTGATTATATATTCAACAGTGTTGAAAACAGCTATCACACCATCTTACTTATATCCAGTGAGTTCTTGAAAAGTGAATGGTGCATGATGGAGTTTCGAACGGCTTTGAGGAAAAGTTTACAGGATAAAGGTCGTCATTTAATAATTGTGTTGAAAGGAAATATAACTTTGGATCATGTTGATCCTGATTTGAAAAATTGTCTCAATACTCACACCTATCTTAAAATTGGAGATGTGTTATCTTGGGAAAGACTGAAATATGCAATATCATTTAGACATAATACAAGACAAAATAATTGACAAAATGTCTTTGTAAAAATAACTTGTGTGCTCGGTTGTGTGGGTGGTTGGGTATCTATTTGAAGATTACAGTTACAACCAAGATATTAATTCCTCCGAAGATAACTGATTACTTTCTCGTTCAATATGGTTAAAAACATACCCTTTTAAATTGTTGTTTGACCTTTATTTATTTCTGCAACATTATGATAACCTAAGAGATAAATATGTTGTATAAGAATTACATAATTTCTGATTAAGTTCGTCAATAAGGTTGATATATTATGTGACACACCTACATCGATTAAATTCCAAGATTATGTTATATACTACCTGCGTTAGGATAACCACAAAAATGACTTGTGTCACTTTTTTGTAACATATGGCATTACAACAATAGTAAAGGATCCATGTCAAGACGTTACAAACAGTCAAAATGATTGCAAAAACAGCAGTATTTGTTCTCATAAACTAATTGAACTATTCAAAAAGGGATTAATTAAGTTTGCCGCTCACTGAGGTAGTGGGCGGAATTCACAAAGAATTGATAGGACTTTTAACCTAACACTGTATTTGTCTTCTTCGGAACAGTTTGTCGAACAGTTCTTGAATTTGATGATCTTCGATTTTGTTGCCGACGTCATATTCACAAAGTAAATTCATTGTTCTGTACAACCAAACACTTGTGGTCATATTTATTGTAAAATATCTGCTAGCAAAAGTAGTGCGAACCAGTTCTCAGAATATTTTACGAAGGATCAAATTCAGAAAGAATTGATAAAACTGGCGTGCTGGTGAAAGCGGCGACCTCAAATTGAATGCGGCGACCTCAAAATATGAAGACATGTAGACTGTAGCACGTAACAGAAAACATTAAGCGTTGACATAGAAAGTATCAGCGTCAGAAACATAGGCTAAAATTCGTGCTTTTTCAAGAGAAATATTTCTAATATACCATATACCGATTTGGTAAATCTGAAAAAAGCAACACAAAAAGGACAGAAGGGGTAATAATTTAATTGCAATTCAAAAAAGATTTATGTAGATAAATTATGAATATCTGCAATTTGTTACATTCTTTCAAGAGCCTGTCATGTATTCTTCAAATACGTGGATCGAATTTAATGCAGGAGAATGTAAATGAACTTAACCAGCATGTAGAACATGTGTGTTATTGCATCTGAATTCAAAATGGCACAGTACACTGCAATATTTCTTAAGGTATAAACAATCGAAATATTTGTAATATTAAGCATTGTGAGGCATTGAATTTTAATGGACTTTAAGGTAATCGTTTTGTCATGTATAATGATTTCTAGAAAGATCTTCTTTAATTTTCTGTAAAAATTGTTATTCCTAAAACGAATTGCGTTCTATTTGTTTTATATATAATTTTATATGTACTGTACATTCGATGATGCTTACATGTACAATGAAACTATTTAAACAAGGATTCTTTGTTTATGTTAAAGTATTGTCACTGCTCGAGCAACACTTGTCTTTCAAGAGGACCTCAGTTTATTCCTTGTTTTTCTGTGGGTTCTAGTTGCTTAATCATTAGCTTACTTTGTGGTATCTCTTGATATATAATATTATTGCCTTGCATCTAGCAATATCCTTTTTAGGAGAAACATTTTTACAGAAAGTTCAAAAAGATCTTTCAAGAAATCAGTAACGTCTGCTTCCTATCTTGGCTCATATTTAGAAATTGACAATGAGTATCGGTTGAGAACAAAACTTGACCACAGAAGTGATGATTTCTGTTTCCCAATGGTTAACTTTCCATTTTTATGTAGCAAAATTCCAGTAGCGCCTGCATATGGAGTATATATCTCTCAGTTGATACGATATTCCAGAGCTTGCATTTCATATCATAATTTCCATTATAGACGGTTGCTGCTTACAAGGAATCTATTCTACCAAGAGTTCTAATGGGTGAAGTTGAAATCATCCATTCGAAAATTAACGGATGCCATCACGAGTTGGTTGACCGTAATGGAATATCTGTTTCACAGATGACGACGGATATGTTCCAATTGTCGTAACCACAATTCCGTCCAATTTTCCTCGAATGTGACCTACCTAATTAGACTTATCACCTGGCTTGTACTTATATGAACAACACGACGGGTGCCACATGTCGAACAAGATCCGCTTACACTTCCAAAACACCTGATATCGCCATCGGTATTGGTGGGGTTCGTGTTGCTCAATTATTGGTTTTCTATGTTGTGTTTTGTGTATTGTTGTTTGTCTTTTCGACATTTTTCGGTTATTGTCATGGCATTGTCAGTTTGTTTTCGACTGATGAGTTTGAATATCCAATATTGAATGTTGTGAATTAGTTAAGTTTCAGTTTAGTCTATTTAATACTCTTTTATTTGGTTAAAGTTTTACCGCCATTTTTACCGTAACAATAGGCCCGCAACGTCGTCACTTGCCGACGTCTCTATGTATATCATTGACTCCAAGTAAAGCATACGAAACATTGAACACGCCTTTGAGTTTATAGCCATTACTCGCCTTTAGTATTTACACGTTCAAAACATTGGTGCCGTGACAAAACGGAAGAATACGGAAGATGAGTACCGTGACAACAAAGATGAAGACCAGACGAGCTGGACATCGGGGAGTACTAACAAAGTTGCTGAAGAAAGTGAAACCGAGTTCCGAGGAACTTTTGCAGAAATATGACGTGAGCGAACTTTCTACCATTCGAGGACTTATTGTTAAGAAGCAGGAAACGATCGATCAACTGAACGAGAAGATTGTTGAGGAACTATCAGAAGACGAAGTGAGCGAAAAAATAGAGGAAGCCGACAGATACACGTATGACATAGAAATGGCAGTAACCAAACTTTCAAAAATCATTAAGGAATCGGAAATCACAGCCAAACAGTCAAGTAAGTCATTGCTTAACCCAAATGCACACGAATTTATTAATACGAATCATCAAGAAAGTCAGCCACAGCCCAGTCTCATACACGCAAATACATCAGCGTCCGTTTTTTCAAACTCCAGCATGTACCACAAACTGCCCAAATTAAATTTACCAACGTTCGGCGGGAATATGTTGGAATGGCAAACCTTTTGGGATTCGTTTAGTGCTGCCGTACACGAAAACTTGTCTTTAAACGACGTACAGAAATTTAATTACTTAAAATCTCAACTATTCGGAGAAACCACCCAGTGCATAGCAGGTCTACAAATAACTAACACTAATTACGGACAAGCACTACATGTACTAAAACAAAGATTCGGTCAACCACACAAGATAGTGCATACATACATGCAGAGTTTAATCAGCCTTCCTAGTCCAACTTCAAATATTACACATTTGAAAAAATTCTACGACAGCATGGAGAACTACATCCGTGGCCTTGAAACTATAGGGGAGTCTCACGAATCGTTCGGAAGCCTTTTAGTGCCCATAACATTAAACAAACTACCCGGGAACATACGAGAAAACATGGTACGTGCCCACGGAGGCGACCACTGGAACTTGCCGTCGTTACGGCAAGCTATTCAACATGAGATAACGATTAAGGAAGCGGGTCAGTCGGTAAACGGTGATGATATAGAGCCAAATTTCACGCCCACGTCAGCATTCTTTATAGGTACAAATCGCAACTACGCTTATCAGAAATTAAAAAGAGACATAACCAAGAAGCCGTGTATCTTTTGTCAAGGAGTTCACGCCCCATTAGCTTATAAAAATGTCATGGAAATTGAAGATCGAAAACGCATTGTAAAGGAGAAACAGGCATGTTTCAATTGCTTAGGAAATCATAGAGTTGCGGATTGCAAATCCGATAAAACGTGTAAAAATTGTAATAAACGACACCATACTAGTATTTGTTCAAAGAAGGAAACACACCTGCATACCAAGTCTTAACTTATAAAAGATAACAGTACATCAAAACCAGATACCGATGCCGCAGTCGCAAGCATGCATTCATCGACATCATCGGGCAGATCGCAGGTATTATTGAGAACCGCGATAACACCTATCACGTATGACAAGACACGGTTTACATCAGCTAATATACTATTCGACGAAGGAGCTCAGCGGAGCTTTATTACTCAAGAGATGGCCGATTTATTGAATCTGAGACCACATAAGAATAAAAGCGATAACGATATCCGGTTTCGATGAATCCAACAAGAAGGTTAGAAATCTACAAATTGCTATTATCTATCTAAAAGGTCTGATGAACACGATAATCCCTATTGAAGTTCTTATAGTACCACAGATTGCTTATCCAAAACATACATACGCAAGGAACCAGTCGAGTTTTCCGCATTTGAATGGATTGAAGATATCCCACCCAGCTTTGCAGGACGAGGACTTTGAGGTATCAGTCTTAGTTGGCGCCGATTATTATTGGGATATAGTTGGAGACAGAGTTATTAGAGGATCCGGACCAACCGCTGTACAGTCCAACGTCGTCGGATACTTGCTATCAGGACCTATACAATTGAATTCTTGCAGTACTAATCAATCAACGTCATCGATCATGAATATTATGACCCCGCACAGATTAGAAGAATGTGAAATACATAAATTTTGGGAAATCGAATCCATAGGAACAGAAAAAGACAGCGAAGTGAATGCGAAAACTGACTTACAAGAAATGACCACTTACCAAGAAAATAATATTTATTTGAAAGACAATAGGTACATCGCCAAGTTTCCATGGAAACCGGAACATCCGGAGTTGCCCAGCAACGAGATGATCGCCAGAAAGAGAACATACAACGTGATAAACAGACTTGCCAAAGAACCAGAGATGCTTAAGATATACGGTGACATTATCAACGACCATGAAAATAGAGGTTTTATCGAGAAGGTTGAGACCCCGGATGAGACTACCAATCGAGTGCATTATATTCCGCACCACCCAGTGAAAAACGATTCATCGACTACACCGATACGTAAAGTATATGATTGCAGTTGTCGCCAAGATTCAGAAACACCCAGTTTAAATGATTGGCTTTCTTCTACACCGCCACAGCTTAATAAGCTAACCGATATACTTACAAGATTCCGCTACGGGAAATACATCTTGACAACAGATATTGAGAAAGCATTTCTCCAGATTGGACTAGACGAAGAAGACCGCGATTCCACCCGATTTTTCTGGCTTAGAGATCCAAGTAACCCCAACAGTGGACAGATTCAAGGTAATTCTATTCGGAGCGACATGTTCGCCATTTATTCTTAACGCTACATTATTGAAACATTTATCAACGGTTAAAAGTGCTACTGCTGAAACATGTGAAATACTCAAGCGTGATCTGTATGTAGACAACGTACTTACAAGTGTTAATAAGGAAGAAGCCGCCTTAAATTTCTTTGTAGAATCTAGAGAACTCATGACAAATGCAGGATTCAATTTGAGAACATGGAAGTCTAATAGCAATCAACTTAGCGATGAAGCTACAAAAGCAAACGTACTCGATAAGGATAGCCAGACGAAAATTCTTGGGATGCGTTGGGATGCAAAGTCAGACATATTGACATTTGGGAAACAAAATGAAGATCGTATAGATATTGACAACTCACAAGCGACAAAGAGAGAAGTTTTGCGAAAATCATCGTCAATTTACGACCCACTCGGAATTCTTGGACCAGTGACTGTAAGAGCTAAGCTACTGATACAAACATTATGGAAAGAGGGATACAATTGGGACCAGGTGATACCTAACAACATAGTTAAATCATGGTGTGAAATCCTAGATGACATCCGAGATGTTACTGTTAATACGAAAATCGCACGCCATTATTTTAACGATGAAAATGAGAACGAAAGCAACGAGAAAATAACACTGTATGTCTTTGTTGATGCCAGCCAACGTGCTTATAGAGCCAGTACCTACTTGTGTAAAGGAAACACTTCTTCTCTCGTAATTGCAAAAAACCGGATCGCTCCGCTCGCTAAAATGACATTACCAAAGCTAGAATTGATGGCCGCAGTAATAGGAGCTAGAATGGCTAAACACCTCACGAAAACCCTAAAACCACAACGCACAGTATTATGGAGTGACAGTCAGATCGTTCTGCACTGGATTTCATCTTCAAAAACATTTGGAAGATTTGTTCAAAATCGTGTGCTAGAATTTAAAGAAACGACACAAAATTATGACTGGAAATATGTACCAACTGAATCAAATCCAGCTGACCTTCAAACTCGAGGAATATCGTCAACGCAATTCAAAGAATCGACTTTGTGGATGCAAGGACCGTCATGGATATCAAATGAAAACAGTTGGCGTACATGGACCCCGCAAGTGAAACAAGAAACTCTTCTACTGACGACAACAGATGACAGCAAAAATAGGGAACCGTGTGAATTGAATGGAATTTCGAAAATAATCGATTTATCAAGATTCTCGTCATTGAAGAAGTTACTACGAGTTACATGCTACGTGTTAAAATTTGTGAATGAATGTAAAAGTAAGCGACCGTATAATCTGAGGAAAATGCTAGACACGAAAACATATTACGAAAGATGAAATCGACCGCGCAACTCGTACCTGGATTATAGATATTCAGAATGAAAAATTCAGTAGTGAAAAGGAGCAACTCGATAATCCATCACAGAACAAGAATCTACCTTTAGTGACATTTGCTCTTGTTCATAGATACAGAAGGTATCATTCGATGCGCCGGCCGCATACACAATTCACAGTTAGACGACTCTGCGAAGTTTCCAGTGTTGCTACCGAAGAAAAAATCAATTTACGGACTTAATTATATTGAACGCGCACCTGCAGATGTTGCATTCAGGAGCTGGACAGACAATAACGCAAATCCGCCAATCATATTGGATACCTTCCATTAGACAATGCGTAATCCACATGTCCAGAAATGTGTAAAGTGCCGAAAAGTGACCGGAAAAGCGTTTCCACAGCAAATTTCGCCTCCGCTACCGAAGAATAGAGTCACCGACATGATTCCGTTTACGACAACTGGTGTTGATTTCGCTGGACCACTCTTTGTGAAGGAAAATGGACTTATTACGAAATCGTATATTTGCCTGTTCACATGTGCGTGTATTCGTGCCGTACATCTAGAACTTGTTACAGATATGACAATCGAGTCATTCAAATTAGCGTTTAGACGATTCGTTAGTAGGAGAGGAATTCCCAGTACTGTGTATTCCGACAATGCACTAACCTTTGTTTCCGCTTCACATGACATTCCGAGAGCAGCGCCGTGGTACGGTGGATGGTGGGAGAGACTAGTTGGAATAACGGAAACGACATTGAAAAAAGTGCTCGGGAAGTCACAGGTAAATTCTGACGTATTGCGAACAACTTTGATAGAAATAGAACGTATAATCAACGATCGTCCGATTACGTATTTGTCGTCCGACATTCGAGATCCAGAACCGCTAACGCCATCACATCTACTACAGGGAAGAAGATTATCCCAAGAGAACAGTTCTGATTCAGAGGACAATAATTCGAATTTAGATTTCACAGAAGCGAACGAACAAACTTTAAACCTTAATTGAACACTTTGCAAAACGATGGAGGATGGAATACCTCACCGGATTAAGAGAATTTCATCGCGTCGCCGGAGACCAAAGCGCACATGTGAAAGTCGGACCCGTCGTACAAATCATGGACAATTCACCGAGAATGATGTGGAAACTAGCAGTTATAGAAGATTTGATCACCGGGAATGATGGAGTAGTGAGAGCCGTCAAACTTCGTACATGAAATGGACTGATTACAACGAGTCCAATTGTGAAACTGGTGCCATTGGAATTTTGAACTGTAATTTATTAAAGTGTTTTTCAATACCCTATTCTGAACCATACATGAACAGTAAATGCATTTTGCGGCCCCTAGAATGTTGTGAATTAGTAAAGTTTCAGTTTAGTCTATTTTATACTCTTTTATTTGGTTAACGTTTTATTGCCATTTTTACCGTAACAATAGGCCCGCAACGTCGTTTCTTTTGGCTTCAATGCTTCTCAACTGGCCTTCCAACTGTTTTGATTCGAGTGCAACTGATTTCGTACCCGAGGATATCACCAGACATACTAGTCAACGTAACTGTGCTAACAAGAAACACTTTGATACGGCCATTTCCTTTAAATTCTATTGTTGAAAAACAGGAACGTTTTAACAACCCTAAGGTGGGATAGCTTTAGCCCGATTTGGCACCACTTTATTGAATATTCATATTTTGTTAATGTTCTTAAACTTCGTAACTGGTTTGGGCTTTCAACTGTTTTGATTCGAGCACCACTGATGGGTTGATTAATCACCCCCCCCCCTCCTCTTTGGTATCTTTTATTCCATTTTCACCCTTTCAGACTTTATAATTGTAGGATTCCATCTGCGCAATTTAATACGAAGTTGTATTTCCCAAACAACATTTTACGGTAATATCTATTTAGAAAGCATACAAGTTTAGAAATTGTGCTTTATATGTCTGTATGTCCTCATTGATTTGTTGATAAAGTTTATGAACGTTTGATCATACTGTTGATGTCTAGTAGTGTTTGGGTGATTTACGCCAATTTTCTTATTTATAGTTTGATTGATAGATTGTTGTTTGTTTCACGTCCTATGCAAACATTATTGTTTAAAAAAAGACTAAACTATTCTTTTATTATTTTTTCTAATAAATATTCTGTGCAAATTTACCTGTCGTTTAGCACTTTTAATGGTGGTGAAATCTACTACAAAGTACAGTCATCAGACAGTTTAAGTACTTTGAGATCTTCTTTCAGTTGCTGAAGTTATTTTGTAAATAAAGACAACAGTAGTATACCGCTGTTCAATAGGCATAAATCGATTTAACCGAAACAAATCCGGGTCACAAACCAAAACCGAGGGAAACACATCAACTATAAGAGGAAAACAACGGAAAACAGAAACACTGAACTGCTACAAAAACAAACGCCAACATACATAGAAACGGACTATATTCCTGACTTGGTACAGGAATTTTAAGAACTTGGTTTTATGGCTAGCCAACCTCCCGCTTATATGGCAATGTTAAAAATATCGCTAAAATGACAACATTACGTGACAGGTGTAATACGGTTTAAATATATTATTGTTTTATTGTACCAGTAGTTTCATTGTCTGATATCTGTATTAAAGACAGAATTAATGTGTTACTTCTCAACTACACTTTGTTATACGTTCTTTCATAGACCTCTTTTGTTTTCCGACTGATTAAATTGGGATTGAGATCCGCCAAAACTAGTTTGACCCACCCCATGTTTAGTTTACCTGTCTACTAGTAACCTCGTCAGTGTTTAATTTTATCATGTTTTTTGTTGATAAAATAAAAGTTATTTGTTAAATTCATTCACCTTTCGTCCTGCTCATGAATTGGTTGACAATCACGAATTAGTTGACCAAAAAGATCTATAGATTCTTTGTTCTAGTTACACCTGTCGTCCTGCTTATGAATTGGTTGACAATCACAAATGAGTTGACCGAAACGATCTATAGATTCATTGTACTGGTTACACCTGTCGTCCTGCTCATGAATTGGTTGACAATCACGAATTAGTTGACCAAACCGATCTATAGATTCTTTGTACTAGTTACATCTGTCGTCCCGAATGGGTTGACAATCACGAATTAGTTGACCGAAACGATCTATAGATTCTTTGTACTGATTACATCTGTCGTCCTGAATTGGTTGACAATCACGAATTAGTTGACCGAAACGATCTATAGATTCTTTGCACTAGTTACACATGTCGTCCTAAATTGGTTGACAATCACGAATTAGTTGACCGGTACGATCTATAGATTCTTTGTACTGGTTACACCTGTCGTCCTGCTCATGAATTTGTTGCCAACAACGAATTAGTTGACCGAAACGATCTATAGATTCTTTGCACTAGTTACATCTGTCGTCCTAAATGGGTTGACAATCACGAATTAGTTGACCGAAACGATCTATAGATTCTTTGTACTGATTACACCTGTCGTCCTGAATTGGTTGACAATCACGAATTAGTTGGCCGAAACGATCTATAGATTCTTTGCACTAGTTACACATGTCGTCCTAAATTGGTTGACAATCACGAATTAGTTGACCGGTACGTTCTATAGATTCTTTGTACTGGTTACACCTGTCGTCCTGCTCATGAATTTGTTGCCAACAACGAATTAGTTGACCGAAACGATCTATAGATTTTTGTGCTAGTGGCATCTTCCGTCTGCTCATAAAGTTGACTACCCGGAATTTGTTCGCCGATACGCTGAATCTTTGTTTCAACTCACTATCGATATATTTCTGTAAACTTAGACATTTAGATACCAGAATACTCGTCTCATCTCCAATTTTACTGATTGGGAAATTTCGACTTATTGTGGATGCGCATGGAGGGTGGTGCAGGCATAGCAGGATATGATAACTCTATTGACGCATTTGTTCAAGTTCCTTTTGGAGTGTATGTGGGTTTCTCAGTGTTTGTTAACTTGATATGTATCTTCCAAATCAATTTATGATTTTCGAACATCGATAATCAACTGCTGCCTAAATTCATGACTCATATTTTCTAAAATGTCAGTGACAAGTCGTATAAGGGGATGAACGAAGAGAAGAGGACGGGATTTTCTATATGATTGATTAGATATAATCGTCACCATTTGTAACAGAAATATTCAATAACGGTCAACATAAGTTCCATGAAGGCCATCGTAACATTTTGAAAGGGATACTAACAGCTTTCCCGTTAATTATCCCTGGTTAAGTAGTTTCCTTAAAAGAAGTGATACTCTATCAAATAACTCATAGAAGGAAACTAACGATTCGTAATAGCTTAACAACTCACGGTTCTCTTTTCATTGACTAGTAGCTGTCCCAATTTGAAAATATTTAATTTTCTTGAAAATACTTCAAATGATTTGGCACAATACTTTAAGGGCATACGATACCGTAGCAAGTGCAAATGATAAACCATCCAAGATCAACTGGTTTTTTAGACGTTGCTATTGATACGCATCCGATTTTCCCGGAAATCACTCCGACATTATCAAATTAGTTACGTGAAATTGAAAGCAATATCAAACGAAAACAATATTATTTGGAGCACGTAAAATCTACGGTAAGACATACAGCTCGAGTTAAATGGACCGCTGGACACTTTTCAACCATAAAATATTCAATAAAAGTGAAGCGAAAGATACCAAAGGAATATTCAAACTCATAAGTTTTTGATATCGAAAACCCTGGTGTAATACTATTTCCGTAATACAGAGATTTCGTTCGTTGAAATCATATACGTTGTTACATCGAACAAGTTGAGATATATAAACACCATAAGATGGTGACAAGGGAACGTCACCATCTAAAAATGGATAATTAGCAAAAAAAATCATCTCTTTTATCATACATTTTGGTATTAAGCTTCCCGTTAAAGATATAGATATCAAAATCCAGGAAAGGACATTTCATTGTTAGTATTAGCTTTATTTAAATGTTTTCCTTATTGCACATATCTTACTGAATTAGTCTATCTATTATGAAATATCCTTGTTTAATTTAATAATATGAAAAATATTCTTTTTTACGCCCAACAATTTCTTTTATCTGACAAATTCTTAATTCCACTTAACCGTACGGTATTCCTAAAACGGATTTACCGGATAAAATGACATCTGACAGACTTGTGTTATAAATCAACATTTTGTTAATGCTCAAAGTGGCCAATTATAAGATTCAAGCAGATGATAAAGTTAAAGAAACGACGGAAAATCCATGTCATAATTGAAGACATGTATGTATAAATGATACCATTCATCATCTTTTATAAACAAGGAATCTTATCTAAAAGGAAGCATCTACACATAATAAATCAAGATGACAAGTAATCACAGACTTTCTTCCTACATTATTATAACTCAAACAATTTTTAATAAAGTAGCGAAATAAGCAATAATAAATATTAATACATATCATGAACATAAAACTTCACGAAAGTGGGTGTATTCAATCAATGCATGGCTTGGGTATTGTCAACTGAGCCTAGACGTGCAATGCCGCGACATCTTTACAAATTTGGCAGATGCTTTTCGATGATTGTCAGTATAAACCAAATGCTATGAGTTAATGGATGAAGACTGTTGATCAATCACTCAAACATCAATAAAATAGAAAATACGTTGTGCAAATAATTAAAACACCTTGCATGATAGATATGTAGTTTCAAGTTTTAAAGGTGTCTTTAATAAAATATCTTTATTTAAACATTTTCATGAAAAACCTGAATCAACAATACATTGTGTAATCTAACCATCACACCTACATTCTCTACAAAAAAAAAAAAGAAGAAAATATCAGAAAAGCACAATGCTGTATTATTCTCTTTTGACGTAAATAGAGAAGGTTTTCAAGCTATCCATCTATATGTCATTAGTAAAAAAATAAATAACAAAACATTTACAAGTGATTTCTTTTCAGTTTACAGTAAGTTAATTCAAATGTGATCATAAAGTTGGGGGAAACCAAAGGCTCTAATCTCTGGGTTCCATCTTTATTTTATCTCTGGGATCCAGGTTCCACATTATGGGCACTGGGCTCCTTTAAGCAATTTTTTTGTGACCCCGGGCTCCACTGACAATGAACTGGGCTTTACTAATTTGGCTCTAGGCTCCAATGATAGGTTTTCCAACTTCGTCATTAGGGATCCGGGCTCAAGATGCGTTGGCACCTGGCTCATAGGGAACAGTGTTATTACCCCATAGAGTCTACGTGTATTTTATTTTTGCTCATTTATCATACCGTTATGTTAGATGAAATTGCGTTTCTTGTACTGATGTCTACTTATGCTTATTGGTGTACCTTTTGTTCGTGCACATTTATAAGTTAAAAAGTGGTAGCGAAAAACTAGTCTAAACCCGCCACACGATCGACTTTGTGCATTAGTGTCAGTGTTTGTCTTTTGTGATATCTGAATGATTTCTGTTATCTGTAGAGTTCTGGATTGATGCCACATCTATGAACTACTGTTTTTAACTTATTCACCACTTTTTCAAACTCGATATTACGATTTATAGCTTGTTATTTTATTAAGATAATTGTTTATTATTAAAGACCGTTTGTTGATCTCTAGATGTCTTTTTGTTGTTTATGTCGTTGGGTTGCTGTCTAAGAAGTTTACTCCACATATTTCCACTATAATCCAAATCTGTACATTTCCTTTCCAGAATGTTCAGCGTTAATTGTTTCGTAGTAGTACCTGGTAGCAGCATTGTAAATAAAAGATCATATCTTTAATTAATGTAAGCAAGGTATCCTTAGCTCAATATATAGTTAACCAATTGCTGAAAGGTGTACGGTCATTTTTTTTTTTTTTTTTTTTTTTTGTTTTTGTTTTTTTTTTTTTTTTTTACTTGTTACCGTTTTTGTCATTTGATCTCATTTGATACATTCAGTATTATGAATTAAATAACACATAGATGAAAGAGTGATTGAGCAGATTGTTTTCTTGTCACCAATATATCATTTTAAGGATTAGTGCCCTCTGTACCTGGAATCAGAGATACAAGTGGAAGTTGTTTTTCTTTCTATTTCAAACATTTCAAAAAAGTGCACTGATGATGACTTCAAACTAGGTTCCGAGACAAACGTGATGATTTTTATCAACTCTCTATTATATAGAAGTAACAAAGACCGTTTTATCAGCTGTTCAACGTTTGTATTAAGTTTTGGATTTCAAATAGTATGGCCTCAAGCATCACTGAAAAGACAATAACTGTCGAAATGTGCATCTGATACAGCAAGTTCTCAGAAAAGCGATTTCAAACCTGAGTGTACTTGAACTAAATAACGACCAATAAAGGATACGAATAAGAACGACTGATGTTTAATATGATTTGTTCTTCCATAGATCAAAGATTCGAAACTTCGCGTATATATAAAACATTTGAAAGAAAACAAATAAAAGGTTTTTTTTTCATGTTAACCGTTGAACTAGCTCATTAAAATCGCTTCATATGCCAGTCTAGTAAAATATTCACATACAATTGTCCTACATTTGTATATGATATATACCCTTTGACATATATATTAAGTCATATGAAAAGGTTGGATGTTTCGGGATTACAATCTTTATAAAGCTACATGAGAAAAAGATTCCTAACCAATTTGAATGCTTCATGTCGACCATGCAAATACACTCACATAGATACCAGGATTAAAAATAAAATACGCCAGACGCGCGTTTCGTCTTCAAAAGACTCATCAGTGACGCTCGAATAAAAAACGTTAAAAAGTCCAAATAAACATTCGAACACATATCATAGATTACAGGTTGTAAGTTATACATTTAAAGTTGAAAAATACTGATATTCATGATCAGCCAGTCCATATGGCTGATCATAAACCCACAATCAAAACAGATGATCTTGAAGTTCAAGTATATAAAAATATGTGTATTTGTTTATTAATGATCAGGTGTCAGAAAATAATACATTATTTTCATAAGAGGAATTTTGAAGAAAGTATAAAATCAATAATAATTTTGTGGTGTTTTATGGTATTATTCGTGCAATTCCAAATAATTTAATTTTGGATGTAACACGTCTTCTGATTGGCTAAAAGGTTTTTGTCTATCAGCTCATAGACATAATTTTGTTACGTGACCGTGAAGTCATTAACATTTTTTCATGATTTACTCCTTAAAATGGAATTAAGAATAAAATTAAAAGGAATGACTGTAAAAGTTTTTCTGTCTATTCGAAATAATTTTAAAATGTTTAGATAACACGCTACTGGGTTATTCAGTGTGCAACACATATTTGATGTTATTTCTAGAAAAATTATTAAATAGATTGAAAATTATGATAGAAGGTAGAATTAAGTTGGAAAATAAATTGGTAGATAATGTTAAAAAACAAAATCATGTATATTTTTCTATAGATTATTTTTGAAAGATGATAAAGAATTGGCTGTATCTTCCCGTAATAAATGGAAAATATATATGCAGATTGAAGATTCGAATACTATTTACTACATGTTCTCCTACCAAGTTTACCCTATTACTTATTATGATATGGACCGGTTATTGTTATTAAATCTTACGCAATTTGATTGGATTAAGTTATTATTAGTTTACCTTCAAACTGTTGAATTTTTTTCTTACATGTATATTGATTAAATCAGAACGTGCATGAATGTAACTAAAAAAGATAAACAGTGGGTGTCTTATTTATTTATTTTTTCTAATTATTAAGTTGAAAATGTACAACAAAATGTATTTGAAAATTTGTTTTCTTAAAACTGAATTATAATTGCTTTTCTTTTTACATGTTCACACGCGTGTACAGTAACTTAAATCTGGGACATAATATATTATAATAGTCTCAGCTTAAATGACCTTCAGTCTGGCTACTGGATGAGTCCATTTTATTTTTATCAAAAAACTAAAGGTATGAATTAAGAATAACCACTTCTTATATTTTCACAACATTTTCCACATATAGAGTAGATAAATTATTTTTTAATTGCCTATTCCCGAGAAACAAGAGAAAATTTACAAATCAGACGTTTTATTCCATTAAACAAGTCATGTTTCAAATTTCAGAAGTTGGATTGCTTTCTGATTGTCTTCGACTTTTTTTATTAGCTCCTTGAAAGCACCGTAATTTGTCTTTTAAATAATAACAATTAAGTAATTCTACAAAAGAAGGATGCAATAGACCTTGACAAATGAACTATTATATAATATAATTTATAATGGGTGAGTTATCCCGGATTTTGATACAGATGATTCCAAGAATTTTAACATGTTAGGTATAATTACTCTAGTTGCTTGTTTATTTGAATTTTAACATTGTAGGAATGAAAATACTGAATAATTTGATGCAAGTTTTATTATTTTAATACGGTAGGTATAATTAGTTTAGTTGCTATTTTAAGTGATGAAATTTGCGCAGATTTAAAGTATATGACAACTCATAACATTGAATAGTACACATAAGATTCGCATTCCGATCTAATAATTCAGTGATTCTCGACGCCAAAATATTCAGGAATCCGAAACCATAGAAAAAGGGTGCAGAGTTGAAATCACTGAAAAGACGACAATGTTATAACGAGTAAAATGATTGAACTCTTCCAGTGACACTATTAAATTAAATGCAGAGTAATGTTAGTACAATTTAATTTGGAATTATTTACATTTTTTAAGTTAAATTTTAAAAATTACTCAATCGGTGTCTTTCAGACGTTTGATATACATTTACCTAATGTTTTGTCAACAATGGCTCTGTACATGTGCAACATGTGAAACAAGGAGTTTCCACTCGAAATATTATCACAAAGCCATGTGCGAGAAACAACACAATACCTCTGTTAATAACCCTGTTTTGCTGAACATTAGGAAATACAAAAGGAATTAAGTTAATTACTTGATGGAATAGAAATCAACATTGTATATACATGTATATTTAAACAGTCATACTTGTACAAATATTCTTTTTTATTTGTTAGCAATAACATTGTGAAGACGCCCTCCAACATTATGACTAAGTCCCCTGCTCTTTTTCCATTGCGAAAAAACAATAGGAACAGTTCCTATACTGCATAACAATACAGATACATATACAGAAGTGATTACAAGCAGAGAATACGACATTATGGGTTTGTGTTCGTTTCAACCATGCCAGTTCCATGTTACAGTACTACTGTGTATACTATCTATTCATCAGGTGACGACTAGAAACAAAAACAAGCTTCAAGTATCAAAGAAATCACATTAACTCTCAGGATATGTACTGAATAATATTTCTTTTCTATCTTACAACCATGGCAATAGTTTTGTTATATAATTGATTTACCAAAACAAGACAAACCTGGTGAATACTATATCGAGATTATTTGCAATGTCGACAGCAATGTTTTGAACTTTCTTGATTTTTGTCGCTTTACATCAAGAATTCAAGATAATATCTTATTTTCCGTAGTGATAACGTGTAGCCATAATGGAAGTGTTTTCTTCCCATATCCTGGTAGAGCGCGTCTCCTCCATTCATTACGAATCTCAAACTGTGTTTTGAATGGATTTACATCCGAAGCAACATCTGATGTCATTGATTCAATAACTGATCGCATAAAATATTTCACTTTGGTCAATTCAGTGATATTTATGTCTCAAAATGATTTTAGACAGTTTCAAGAAGCAAAACATTTGACTAAAGCTTTTCAATGCGGTAATGTAAACGCTGTAAAAATAATTGAATACAACATTTCTTGCTGGATTGGTAATGTGAGTAAAAGTGTAAGATTAGAAACCTATCAATCGCGACCTAATTTCCAGGACCGCACCTGCACCTATACATATCTTCGACATCTGCAGAAAAGTTTTTCAATAATACACCCGTTTTCTCGCCAGATTGATAAATCTATGTATCCTAATATTGAAATGCTCAACTTTAGTGCAGCCAGTATAATAGAAACATCAAAAAATTTTCAGGAATTGAGACTAGAATGAAAAGATTTGAAATATTTAGATCTCAGTCACAACGTTATAGAAGATGTGTTTCCTATAATTTTTTATAAAAGATACAACGATAATACCACTGAAGGATTTGTAGATATACGTTATAATAACATATCATCTCTCAGACTACATGGAGCAACGCGATGGTTCATTAGCATTTGTGATAAACTAAAGGTTGATATTGGAAATAATCTATTTTTGTGTGATTCGCGGTGTAAAGTATTTTCAAGACCTTTTACAAAAACACATAGCAATCATACAACATCTTATTTGTACATGCGGTGGGGAAATGTTACTCGTTATAAATATCTGTATGATCTTACTTGCTACAATCCGCCTTCACTGCGGGGGAGAATAATTTCTAAACTATCACTAAGTGAAATCGGGTGCAAGCCCAAATTACAAATAGTAACAAATGTTCCGACAGGGCCAATTATAGTAGTGATGCTTATTAGTTTTTTTCTATCCGTGTGTCTTTTTGTTGGTATCAGATATCGAGAACAAATCGCTTATAGTTGTAGTAAGTCTTAATGTCAATCATGATATAATTACGCCAGATATCGAGAACAAATCGCTGATAATTGTAGTAAGTGGCTAAAGTAAGTTCTTACTGTCGATCATGATATAATTACACGGTTTCTAAGAATGCAAATGTGAATGAAATTAATTATACTGATCAGACTTTTAATATGTTTATTGTTGGATTCCCCAGCTTTAAATCCTATTTCACTATTACAACAGTTACTGTAATAATAAACACATCGACATGCATTGTTTTCACTGAATATTCAATCTAATATTTATACCACATAGCCAAACAATGGTATGTCTTACCTAGTTTTGAATGCATTTGTTATCTGGTACAATCATTTATTTTACAAAGACAAATACAATGTCGAAACCCTGTACTCATGCGTCTGTGGTCTATATAATAACACACATAACACAATTCACATCACAGCTATCAGGCATGACAACAAGATCGTACCTCGAAATGCGTGCTTTGAACGAGTTGTATATTTCTATGTTTTTTTGTGATTTTGTGATGTCTAAAAAACCTCCAAGCATTGAGATACATAGATATAAACATAATATATAATATAAGTATTAATATAAAATTTTGTTTGATAGCTGTTTAAAGCTGAAATGTTTACATTTCTTTGTTAATAACAATTATATAAAAATAAAAAGATGTGGTACGATTGCCAACGAGACAACTATCCACCCAAGTTCAAATGAAGTGGATGAAAGCAATTATAGGCAACCGTACGGCCTTCAAAAATGAGAAAACCCATACCGTGTTTTCGACTATAAAAGGCCCCGACATGAAAAATATGAAACAATTCAATTGAGAAAACTAACAGCCTAATTTATCAAAAACCATTTACGAAAAACAAATATGACAGACATGAACCAACGACAACCACTGAACTACAGGCTCCTGACTTGGGACAGGCACATAAAGAATGTGGCGGGGTTAAACATGTTTATGTGCGCTCAACCCTCCGCAACCAAGATTGCTCCACTGTAGCGAATGTCTCCTAGCTGCCGCTGTGTAAATGAGGAAAGACATGTACAGTATATATAGAGTTGTATAACAGTAACATATATTATATTATAAAGTGTATTTCGGATTTTGTATTTGTTGTTGTTATTTAATAGACACACATGGTGTATACACTACTGCACAGTCACCCATTAATTGGCCATTAATAGTTACCATTAAATTACCATTAAAATTTCATTAAAATCCATTAAAACCCCTTAAAGGTACATAATTAAGACCCATTAAATCAGTGTTCTTTATGCTAAAACCATTAAACTACAGTTAATGGCTTTGAATTTTGACAGTATTAAATTCATTAAATATATATTTAATAGTCAATAATCAGGACAAAATGAAAGCTATCAAATTCTGTTTAATGGGCATTATTTTGACAAAATAAACCCCATTAAAATATATTTTATGGCCATTACATTGTAGGTTTTAGCGCAATTTTAGCGCCTGTCCCAAGTCAGGAGCCTCTGGCCTTTGATAGTCTAGTATGTTTTTAATTTTAGTTCATTTATATGTTTTGGAGTTTAGTGTGACGTCCATTTTCACTGAACTAGCACCCAATTTTAGTTAGGGCCAGCTGAGGACCACCTCCGGTGTGAGATTTTCTCGCTGCATTGAAGACCCATTGGTGGCCTTCGTCTGTGGTCTGCTCTTTGGTCGGGTTGTTGTCTCTTTGACATATTCCCCATTTCCATTCTCTATTTTATTCAACCCATGAAATTTACAACCAAAATTCAATGCCCATTAAAACAGTTCTATTTAACGCCCATTAAGAAACAATAAATTAATGGTCATTTAAAAAAATGATGGGAAATTAAAACTTAACAGCCATTATAGGTACAATATTAATGGTCATTTAAAAATGATGGAAATTAAAACTTAACAGCCATTATAGGTACAATATTAAGACCCTTTAAATCAAAATTACTGAAATTAATGGGTATTGGCCATGTTTAATGGCTTATTTGAATGGCTGTCAAATTCCCATTAGAATAAAATAGCCTTGTATTTAATGATCCTTAAACTTCCATTAAAATTAGTTGATAGCAAACTTGTTGACCATTTTTAATGGCTGTTAAATATCCCATTCCCAATATAATGGTACCTCCTTCACCCTTCACGACATGCAATGTCGACCAGTACCTTAAACTAAAGTAATCCATTGTCTTAATTGTAATGGATACCCAATCAAGGTTCACCATGGCTTACTGATGCTCGCTGTTCAGTCTCAATAATTACAAGATTTTCTTAATCTCATAATACTTGTAAGGCGTGTTAAAAGAATATTAAGGGTTTCCAATCTGCTCTTTTTTATACAGAAAATACCAACCCTTAGATTTTTTATCATTTTTACATTGAAGCAGTGTTAAAACCCCAAATTTCCTCCCATATACAAAAGGTATAAAAATCAAAATTTTGGATCGACTGAAAAATATAATTTAATGCTTGGTTTGTATAGTACAAAACAAATCTTGCTTGCTACAACACTCCTCCCTTGCCCTTGGATACATGTAAACTTCTTTCCTTTCTGTAACTAAACTTGATGTCTCCTTTATTTCAACTAGAATTGCTGTATAAAGGTATCTGAAGTCTGCATGAAATCTGTTTTATATCAATACTGGCATCTACTTTAATCAATTAATCCCTAAAAGTACAAAATAAATCCACAAAGAATAAATTGTTCAAGACGTTATGAAGCAATAAATTCCATAGAAACATTATTGCATATACATATATAACTATATAACATTTGAAGCCATTTGGAATAATATTACACCCCCTCTTGTTGTTTTATTGCCTGAAAAGAAAACTGCCTGCTAATAATTTTCACCAAGGAATCAATTTAATCTTTACATATGTACCAGTTATACCTATTACAAATATGATAACAATTATTCATTGTTGTGTATGATAATAGAGTTCTATTTTCAGTTTATGCTGCCAGACTTTTTGGTGTTGATTTGGTCAAATTAAAACTATAAAAATTTCAATATTCATAATCATATTTTATAATCATTATATATTAAATTAAATTTCAAATATACTTATCTGAAAACATCTACAGATCGGATTTTCCATTTTGAATCTCCATGGCCATCAGCCATGTCAGCGTATTCACATTTTGATGACGTTGTTGATCAGTACGTTCAGATCAAAGTGTCAATCTCGCCCCATATTAAAGCGGCCTGAAGTTGATTAGCCCCCGAAAAGGTATTATAAGAAATATATCATTGGTTGCCGCATTAAAAACATTTTTCAACTTGATCAGTTTTTAAAACGTTTTCAAATAAAAAAAACTTGTATTCATTGGCAAAGGTTTCATTCGATGGACTAGTGACCGCATTATCTAGGACGGTAAATTTGCCTTGGGTCGTTCTGTTTAGTACAATCAGAAAATAAAAATAACACGTGGTCATGACTTGTTTACATTTTACATATGTTGAGAAAACAACGGTTACGATGGACCATTTATCATTGATCTGATATTTTTCTAAGTTCTGTATATGCCGGACGACAATTAAAAATAAGGCACATATGTGAACTTGAGGGAAATCAGAACTTACATCTTTGGTCAAAGGAAGAGAGACTTGTTGCAGCGTACCAGTGTACCAATGTAAACAAAAACCGAGTAAGATTTAATTAGTAAGAGGAACAAATATATAGAAGAATACATTTTATTTAAAATCAGCACTTATTTATGCGTAAACAATTAGCATGATAGTAATTTTTATTAGACAACGATGTACAAGAAAATATGCATAAACTTTAGTATGCGTATAATCCTCCTTTATAAGGCGCACCACCAAAAGTTATGGCGTAAAGGAGGATATTTTGCCGTCTTTTTCGGCATTGATTAATGTGAGCATTTGCCCCAAGGCATTTGCCTACTCAGTTCCCAAGCCAGGCCGTGACCAGTCAAACTATCATAAATTTAATCTTACCCAAAACATAATTCAATGCAATAAAATAGATCTTTCAATCTCACACACTCACCTGAGATTCTGCAATCAATTATTTGTTTATATGATATTTTTAAAGTTCTTTGTATTCCGAATACGATAAGTGTAGCATATTTATTTGGAGAAATATTCAGAATTAACGTTATAAATATTGAGTAAAGAAAATGTAAGACCACCACGCACTACTTGGAAATAGCACCGTAAGTTCCAAAATTAATTATCATTTAAAGCGTTTTTCTGTTATAAGATTCAAATATGTTTAATCAAGAGCATCGTTGATGTTTGGACAATATATTAAAGCATGATAAAGTGCCTCTTCTGTGATAATTGATGCCACACCTAATATGAAACATTTTCAAAGCTGTGCTAATAAATATTAAAAATTAAAACATGTACGTAGTTCGGTTGCCAATTAGCTAGATAACTATAAACTCCAATTTACAACAAACGCAAGTTCAAATATTTGGTACCAACTGAAATAGAGTACTAAACTACATAATCAGTAATTAATAAAACCAACACAAATTGGCATGAAAAAAAGAGTGGCCCCACCATCAAACAATAAATGGCAATCAGTGATGAAAGCTAGAACAGAGTACATAAGATTGTGTTACAATTCATGGTATAGAATATTTATGATGGTCGTTAATTAATTATTGTATTAACAGGAAATAATGTAATGCCCATCAAATATTAAAGTTTGAAATTTTATTGAATTGGACACTTTTAATGGCTATTATATACAATTAATGGCCATTACATGTTAACGCTTGAGACAAAAAGGATGGATATTCCTTTTTCGGTCATCATATTATATGTGTTAGCAATTAATTGGCATTAAATTACCATTAATTATTTTTCATTGAAAAAATGATGGCCATGATATAAGAACAGGTTTTGGTAAAGTTATAATAATGGCTATTTAATGGCGTCATAACTAGATTGACCTGATTTAATGGCAATTAATTAGGATTATAATGGTTTTTTTTCAAAACCCATTAAAAATGTCATCTCAAACTTTGACAAGACTTTTAATGAGTTTCTGGGATTTAAACAGGATTTTAATGGGAATTTAATGGTTTGACGCTGCAGTAGTGTGTAATTGTGGTACAATAAACGAAATAACGGTCAAAGTCCAACTACTCCCATGAAAATAATCGAATCAAAGTTATTGTACAATATGGCCAACTAGATATGACGGAAAACAGTTTGATCAAGTATGAAAGCTTTCTGATGAACGATATGAGAGGATTGGGTCCAAGAGGTGTCTTAGTGGTACGATAGTCCAAAAATACTACAAGTCCCATGAATCTTGTAAAATGGTTAAATAAAGTGTAGAGTAAAACGGTCAACTACACATAGATGGATCCTACAAGTCTAAATTCTTTCTGTAACACGTTATCAGTGTTACCAATTAAACTCATCACAGATACCAGGATTAAAATTGTGTACGCCAGATGCGCGTTTCGTCTACAAAAGTCTCATTGATATGATCATAATTATAAATTAACTGCTTACAAAACTCAGAATTTTTCGATATACTAAGGACTTCTACTCCAGGAATAGATTACCTTAGAAGAGGGGCAAAAGATACCGAAGGGACATTCAAACTCATAAATCGAAAAAAAACTCTCAACGCCATGGCTAACAAACAGACAAACAATAGTACACAAAACACAACATAGAAAACTGAAGACTAAGCAACAGGAACCCCACCAAAAACTTAGCTGTATTTGGCAAAACTGTTCAAAATTTAGGTCCTCAATGCTCCTCAACTTCGTACTTTATTTTGCCTTTTTAACTTTTTTTTATTTGAGCGTGATGTCACGCTATGAAATTACATAATATAGTATAAGACACAACGAATAAAAATACGTTACACTTGTAAGATTGACCAAGTTATAGGTATACCAGATACTATATTACAATTGATTTGGTTAATTAAAAGCTGCATCTAACAATTGCCACTTCTATTCTATTTTATCTTTATGTGCAGGAGTTAAGAAACATACAGAGTATTTTTCTATACTTTTGTATCCAATATTTCAAATATTCTATCCCACCATATTTTGTGGGCAAAATCTTCTTACATCTACACTTGTATATATAGTATATAAATAGCAACACAATATTATTTACTGTTTTACTGCTATCAAAAACCTCAGACAAACCAAAAATGATTTCTTTTTGTGCTAAAAGGTAGGAAATGACATATTAATCCAGTCTATCATGGATACCCAGAAATTTTGAACAACATTACATTCCAAAAGTAAAATATATTTCTCTGAAATCTGAACAAAACGTAAATAGTTCAGTTTTTTTTTATTTGCATCTAAATAAAAGCGAATTACATGATAGAATCCTATGAACAATCCTAGAATGGAAATTTCTGGTTATTATAAAAGGCATGTAGTAAATAGTATTCCAATCTTCAATCTGCATATATATTTCCCATTTATTACGGGAAGATAAAGCCAATTCTTTATTATCTTTCAAAAATTAACGCTGAACATTCTGGAAATGTACAGATTTGGATTATAGTGGAAATATGTGGAGTAAACTTCTTAGACAGCAATCCAACGACACAAACAACAAAACAGACATCTAGAGATCAACAAACGGTCTTTAATAATAAACAATTATCTTAATAAAATAACAAGCTATAAATCATTATATCGAGTTTGAAAAGTGGTGAATAAGTTAAAACAGTAGTTCATAGATCTGGCATCAATCCAGAACTCTACAGATAACAGAAATCATTCAGATATCACAAAAGACAAACACTGACACGAATTCACAAAGTCGATCGTGTGGCGGGTTTAGACTAGTTTTTCGCTACCATTTTTTAACTTATAAATGTGCACGAACAAAAGGTACACCAATAAACATAAGTTGACATCAGTACAAGAAACGCAATTTCATCTAACATAACGGTATGATAAATGAGCAAAACAAAATACACGTAGACTCTATGGGGTAATAACACTGTTCCCTATGAGCCAGGTGCCAACGCATCTTGAGCCCGGATCTCTAATGACGAAGTTGGAAAACCTATCATTGGAGCCTAGAGCCAAATTAGTAAAGCCCAGTTCATTGTCAGTGGAGCCTGGGCCACAAAAATTGCTTAAAGGAGCCCAGTGCCCATAATGTGGAACCTGGATCCCAGAGATAAAATAAAGATGGAACCCAGAGCTTAGAGCCTTTGGTATCCCCAACTTTATGATCACATTTGAATGAACTTACTGTAAACTGAAAAGCAATCACTTGTAAATGTTTTGTTATTTATTTTTCACTAATGACATATAGACGGACAGCTTGAAAACCTTCTTTTTATATTTACGTCAAAAGAGAATAATACAGCATTGTGCTTTCCTGATAATTTCTTCTTTTTTTGGTAGAGAATGTAGGTTTGATGGCTAGAATGGAAACTTCTTGTTATTATAAAAGGCATGTGGTAAATAGTATTCGAATCTTCAATCTGCATATATATTTTCCATTTATTATGGGAAGATATAGCCAATTTTTATCATCTTTCAAAAATAATTTATAAAAAATGTACATGATTTTGTTTTTTTAACATTATCTACCAATTGATTTTCCGATTTAATTCTACCTTCTATCATAATTTTCAATCTATTTAAGGAATGACTGTAATATTTTTCTAGAAATAACATCAAATATGTGATGCACACTGGATAACCTGAGTAGCATGTTATCTAAACGTGCACAACATTTTTAAGGTTATTTCGAATAGACAGAAAACTTTTACAGTCATTCCTTATAATTTAACTCTTAATCCCATTTTAAGGAGTAAATCATGAAAAAATGTTAATGACGTCACGGTCACATGACAAAATTATGTCTATGAGCTGATAGACAAAAAACCTTTCAGCCAATCAGAAGACGTGTTACATCCAAAATTAAATTATTTGGAATTGCACTAATAATACCATAAAACTCCACAAAATTATTATTGATTTTATACTTTCTTGAAAATTCCTCTTATGAAAATAATGTATTATTTTCTGACACCTGATCATTAATAAAAAATACACAATTTTTGATATACTTGAACTTCAAGATCATCTTGCTATCTATTTTGATTTTTGGGTTCATGATCAGCCATATGGACTGGGTCAGAATATCAGTATTTTTTTCAACTTTAAATGTATCATTTACAACCTGGAATCTGTGATATGTGTTCGAATGTTTATTTGGCCTTTTTAACGTTTTTTATTCGAGCGTCACTGATGAGTCTTTTGAAGACGAAACGCGCGTCTGGCGTATTTTTATTTTTAATCCTGGTATCTATGTGAGTGTATTTGCATGGTCGACATGAAGCATTCAAATTGGTTAGGAATCTTTCTCTCATCTAGCTTTATAAAGATTATAATACCGAAACATTCAACCTTTTCATATGACTTAATATATATGTCAAAGGGTATATATCATATACAAATGTACGACAATTGTATGTGAATATTTTACTAGACTGGCATATAAAGCGATTTTAATTAGCTAGTTCAACGGTTAACATGAAAAGAAACCTTTTATTTGTTTTCTTTCAAATGTTTTATATATACGCGAAGTTTCGAATCTTTGATCTATGGAAGAACAAATCATATTAAACATCAGTCGTTCTTATTCGTAACCGCTATTGGTCGTTATTTAGTTCAAGTACACTCAGGTTTGAAATCGCTTTTCTGAGAACTTGCTGTATCAGATGCACATTTCGACAATTATTGTCTTTTCAGTGATGCTCGAGGCCATACTATTTGAAATCCAAAACTTAATACAAACGTTAGACAGCTGATAAAACGGTCTATGTTACTTCTATATAATAGAGAGTTGATAAAAATCATCACGTTTGTCTCGGAACCTAGTTTGAAGTCATCATCAGTGCACTTTTTGAAATGTTTGAAATAGAAAGAAAACAATTTCCACTTGTATCTCTGATTCCAGGTACAGAGGGCACTAATCCTTAAAATGATATTTTGGTGACAAGAAAACAATCTGCTCTATCACCCTCTCATCTATGTGTTATTTAATTTATTATACTGAATGTATCAAATGAGATCAAATGACAAAAACGGTAACAAGTAACAAAAAAAAATGACCGTACACCTTTCAGCAATTGGTTAACTATATATTGAGCTAAGGGTACCTTGCTTACATTGATTAAAGAGATGATCTTTTTATTTACAATGCTGCTACCAGGTACTACTACGAAACAATTAACGCTGAACATTCTGGAGAAGAAATGTACAGATTTGGATTATAGTGGAAATATGTGAAGTAAACTTTTAGACAGCAACCCAACGACATAAACAACCAAAAAGATATCTAGAGATCAACAAACGGTCTTTAATAATAAACAATTATCTTAATAAAATAACAAGCTATAAATCGTTATATCGAGTTTGAAAAAGTGATGAATAAGTTAAAAACAGTAGTTCAAAGATCTGCCATCAATCCAGAACTCTACAGATAACAGAAATCATTCAGATATCACAAAAGACAAACACTGACACTGATGCACAAAGTCGATCGTGTGGCGGGTTTAGACTAGTTTTTCGCTACCACTTTTTAACTTATAAATGTGCACGAACAAAAGGTACATCAATAAACATAAGTTGACATCAGTACAAGAAACGCAATTTCATCTAACATAACGGTATGATAAATGAGCAAAACAAAAATACACGTAAACTCTATGGGGTAATAACACTGTTCCCTATGAGCCAGGTGCCAACGCATCTTGAGCCCGGATCCCTAATGACGAAGTTGGAAAACCTATCATTGGAGCCTAGAGCCAAATTAGTAAAGCCCAGTTCATTGTCAGTTGAGCCTGGGGCCACAAAAAATTGCTTAAAGAAGCCCGGTGCCCATAATGTGGAACCTGGATCCCAGAGATAAAATAAAGATGGAACCCAGAGCTTAGAGCCTTTGGTATCCCCCAACTTTATGATCACATTTGAATTAACTTACTGCAAACTGAAAAGAAATCACTTGTAAATTTTTTGTTATTTATTTTTTACTAATGACATATAGACGGATAGCTTGAAAACCTTCTCTTTGATATTTACGTCAAAAGAGAATAAGACAGCATTGTGCTTTTCTGATATTTTATTCTTTTTTTTTTTGGTAGAGAATGTAGGTGTGATGGTTAGATTACACAATGTATTGTTGATTCAGGTTTTTCATGAAAATGTTTAAGTATAAAGATATTACATTAAAGACACCTTTTAAACTTGAAAATACATATCTATCATGCAAGGTGTTTTATACAACGTATTTTCCATTTTATTGATGTTTGAGTGATTGATCAGCAGTCTTCATTCATTAACTCATAGCATATGGTTCCAATTACTGACAATCGTCGAAAAGCATCTGCCAAATTTGTAAAGATGTCGCGGCACTGCACGTCTAGGCTCAGTTGACAATACCCATCAAGCCATGCATTGATTGAATACACCCACTTTCGTGAAGTTTTATGTTCACGATATGTATTAATATTTATTATTGCTTATTTCGCTACTTTATTAAAAATTGTTTGAGTTATAATAATGTAGGAAGAAAGTCTGTGATTACTTGTCATCTTGATTTATTATGTGTAGATGCTTCCTTTTAGATAAGATTCCCCTTGTTTATAAAAGATAAATGAATGGTATCATTTATACATACATGTCTTCAATTATGACATGGATTTTCCGTCGTTTTTTTAACTTTATCATCTGCTTGAATCTTATGTTTGGCCACTTTAAGCATTAACAAAATGTTGATTTATAACACAAGTCTGTCAGATGTCATTTTATCCGGTAAACCCGATTTAGGAATACAGTACGGTTAAGTGGAATTAAGAATTTGTCGGATAAAAGAAATTGTTGGGCGTAAAAAAGAATATTATTAAATTAAACAAGGATATTTCATAATAGATAGACTAATTCAGTAAGATATGTGCAATAAGGAAAACATTTAAATAAAGCTAATACTAACAATGAAATGTCCTTTCCTGGATTTTGATATCTATATCTTTAACGGGAAGCTTAATACCAAAATGTATGATAAAAGAGATGATTTTTTTATTGTTAATTATCCATTTTTAGATGGTGACGTTCCCTTGTCACTATCTGATGGTGTTTATATATCTCAACTTGTTCGATGTAACAACGTATTTGATTTAAACGAAAGAAATCTCTGTATTACGGAAAAAGTATTACACCAGGGTTTTCGATATCACAAACTAGTCAAAACATTTACTAACTTTTATCATCGGTACAAGGACATCATTCAAAAATGTAAATCAACATGCAGATGTCTTATACGTTCAGGTATTTCACATCCAATATTTTATGGTAATATTCTTTACAAAGCACAAAAATGTCGGCATTCACCTCAAAAGCTTACCAAACCTTTAAACAGACTTATTCAGAAGGGATATAGTTACGATACTGTTGTCCGGTCATTAAAGATGGCATATTTTGGTATAAATATTGATTCACTAATAGGGTCTTTGCATCGGAAATAAACACATTTATTCTAAACCCAGTTGTTGGCATAATACGGGTAGTGTTGTTCTCATATATTTTATGATGGTATGATACTAAACCCTTTACGGGAGTGATTGTGCATGATTTTCATATAATGAAGACATAATCTTTCAATCAGTTTAATTGAGATCTGGAACTGGCATGTCAGTAACTGCCAGTAGCCAGTAGTTAATTTATGTATCATTGTCATTTTACTCAGTTTCTTTTGTTATCTATTATGACATCGCACTCGGACTTCTTTTAAACTGAGTTTTACTATGCGTATTGCTGTGTATTTGTTTTTTCTACATTGCCTAGAGGTATATATTTTGCACCAGTTCCAAGTCAGGAGCCGCTGGCCTTTGTTAGTCTTGTATGATTTTTAATTTTAGTTCATTTATATGTTTTGAGTTTAGTATGATGTCCATTTTCACTGAACAAGTGCACATTGTTGTTAAAGGGCCAGCTGAAGCCCGCTTTCGGGCGATGAATTTTTTCGCTGTGTCGAAGACCCATTGGTGGCCTTCGACTGTTTTCAGCTCTTTGGTCGGGTTGTTGTCTCTTTGACACATTCTCCATTTCCAATCTCAATTTCATTTATAAGAACTTTCAATGTAATGTCAATATATTTCTAATTCAATAATGACTAATGCGACAGTCTGGTAGATAGTTGTCTCATTGGCAATCAAACCACATCTACTTATTTTTATTTTGACCACCTGGAAAACAATTATATCGTCTTTGTGACTAGTTACAGGTATGTTCTACAGAAAATATTGGACTTCACCTGTTTTACGGTAACAAAACTCACCTTAAAATTCCCGAGTTTTTGATAGTCGGATGAATTTTCGAAGCTTTTATAAAAGATAAAATTGTACTTTTATTGTCATTAACATCAAGTTTCAAAATGGTGAACTGTAAGTAAAGTATTATCCCTTGAAATCTTATTTTATACTGTTATTACATTTTACTTCAATTTTGTACTTTTTCTTTATTTTTATTTTTACATCAATGATATAGCAACACAACGATAGAAATAAGGAAACGAAATCTGGAGGAATACATGTAGTCTTTAACATTATACATAATAAATCCATTCAGCACGTCAAGCTCCAGATCGTCCTTGGTCTACGAAAGAAAAGAGAACAACTGACCAGGTTCCTGACTTGGGACAGGTACATGAAAAGGTGGCGAGGTTAAACTATAAATTTTTTTCTCAAATCACCTCTTTTCTAAATCTCAAACATCTCCCTTTACTCTCAAACCTCTTTCCTTTCCCCTCTACCATCCCTTTTTTAATCTTAATCAAAAGACAAGCAAAATGTACCGGTCATTGGGGATTTTTTTCGATTGCATTGTTTTCATTTGTTATTTTTTGGGTCGGGTGGTGACCATTAGTTGCTTACTCCTATGCAATTTGGTCTGTGGTGGATAGTTGTCAAAATGGGTATCATACCACTTCTCATTTGTATATAAAAGATCAGTACAGGACCAGCATTTAAAACAGTATAATAGATAGCAAAAACACAAACTCATCAACAAATTTAACCGTAATAAGGAATGCTCGGAGTTACCGAAAGCAAGCTTAAAGTACGTAACCTGTTGATGCGAAATACTGTTATATAATCCTGGTATCTTTGATGAGTTTTTTACAATCACAGGATTGATGCCGCTGTGGGAAGATGTTTTCTCCCCTATATGGTATCACCAGCCCAGTGTCGATGCCACTGCTGGTAGAGGTCCCCCCTACCCCCCACCCCCGAGGGTATTGCCAACCCATTAGTCAGCACTTCAGTGTTGGCATGCAAATCTATCAATAGTATGGTTATGATTTTAAATTAACTGCTTAAAAACTTAGAATTCGTAATATTAAGGATTTTCTACCCCCAGAAAAGATTTTCTAAGCTCTATTTGGCAAAACCTCTCGGAGTGTAAGGTCCTTAATGCTCTTCAACTTCGTACTTTATTTGGTCATTTTAACTTTTTTGATTCGAGCGTCACTGATGAGTCAACAAATAAAACGCGTGTCTAGTGTACAAAATTATAATCCTGTTATGAGGGGGGGCAAGGGGTTTAACTGTTATGCTGTTATGGGGTTATTTAATTCTTTGTTATCTGTTATTCTGCAAATATATTTCCTGTTAGCTGTTATTGTCTTATTCCTTGTTAGCTGTTATAGGACTATTATTTTTATTGTTATCTGTTATTGTGAGATTGTATTTGCTGTTAACTGTTATTGAAAATTGGAATGTTAGCATTTTGACAGCCAATCTTCAATAGAAATTGAAGATAATTGAACATTGTGACTGGGATGGAGAGTTGTCTCATTGGTACTCATACCACATCTTCTTATATCTATTTGGGTCTCTCCCTGGTGATATGGAGGTCACGTATTTGCAGAAGGATTCCAGTAACATACATCACATTAACATATTAAAATCAGTCGGGTCCAGGACCATTCCAGTATATATTATTATTATTCTTTGTAATAAATTCCATTGTCTGTGAACATGTTTTAGATGTATAGTTTTGTACATATTATAATTTGTACAAAAATGTATACATTTTTTTTACAAATTTCAATTTGTATCTTGACATTGTACACATTTTGTTAGACAAAATTTACTTATAACTTTTGCAATAACTTATCGTATGGATTTTGTTATAAAAAACATTGGTACATGTACACCGTATAGAATTTTTATTCAATGACCACATAATAAACCTTATGTTGTACTGTTACACAACTGTCCAAGTTGAGGGGAGAGTTGGGCGCCAACTTACATGTTTAACCCCACCACATTTTTATGTGCCTGTCCCAATTCAGGAGCCTGTAATTCAGTGGTTGTAGTTTGTTGCTAAGTTTTTCGTTCATTATTTTGTAGATAAATTAGACTGTTAGTTTTCTCGTTTGAATTGTTTTACATTTGTTATTTCAAGGCCTTTAATATCTGACTATGCGGTATGGGTTTGCTCATAGTCGAAGGCGGTATGATGAGCTATAGTTGTTAATTTCTGTGTCTTTTTGTCTCTTTTGGAAAGTTGTCTCATTGGCAATCATACCACATCTCCTTTTATACTAATTTACAAAATACAAAAATAGTTATGTATCATTTGTGTGAGCATGTGAGTGAAATTTTGCCTTTGGGAATTACACAACATCTTTTGCTTTTAGCATTCACATTTAGAAGTGCTACTCCTCCTCTTTGTATTTACATGAAAGAGAACCCTGAATACCAAAAGTTTTAAAAGCTTTTAACTGCTTCACATAGTGAAAGTTGAAGCTTAGAAATCGTTGCTGCAAATAAAGATGTGTCTTTAACAGCTTCAATTTAATTTCTCCACAAATGTCCTTTTAAAAATTTAACAGCTGTTCCAATGCGGTACCCAAATTCTCCATATTCAATAACTACACATAAGATGCACGATTGTTGTTTCACTTGGTGTCATCCAAATTGTCACTCAGGCTAATTTCTATTATGCTATCAGAATAGTCACTTGAGCCAATTTCTATTATATTTTCATAATTAACTGTATGTATGTATCAATTAGATTTCCTGTCTCCAATTGGGTATTTTTTAAATTTTATAACTAATGTTTATCATGTGGTCATTGAATAAAAATTCTGTAGTGTGCATCAATGTTTTTTTTTTATAACAAAATCCATACGAGAAAATTGCTTTTCAGAAAAATGTTGTAAATATCAAATTAAAATAAGGTGTCTTAAAAATTAAAACGAAACAACAAAAATTGATCTATAAAATGCCCTTGATTTTTAAATATTCCTTTAACAAAAACAGAAACTAGCAATTTTGTTCAGAAAAAAATCAACATCCATTCTATAAATTATTGTTCAAGTTTTAAGTGAATTTGTAATTTGTACATGGATTTTTTGTACAAATTACAATATGTACAAAGTCAAAATACAAATTACAATTTGTACAAAGTCAAAATACAAATTATAATTTGTACATTTTTTTGGTACAAATGTGTACAAAATCAAAATTGTACACAACATATATAAAAGGTGTTTCTGTTAAGGTCGTATGGACCTAGGCCTATCCTCATCAGGTATCCCTAGCCATATGTTTTCCTTTTTGTCGAGCCTTAGACTTTTGTCGAAAAAGCGAGACATAGCGATCCTACATTCCATCGTCGGCGTCTTCGTCATCGGCGTCCACAAATATTCACTCTGTGGTTAAAGTTTTTGAAATTCTAATAACTTTCTGAAACTATCCTGGATTTGTACCAAACTTGGACAGAAGCTTGTTTATGATCATAAGATAGTATCCAGAAGTAAATTTTGTTAAAAAAAAATCCTGTTTTTCCGTATTTTACTTATAAAATGACTTAGTTTTTCTGCCAGGAAACATTACATTCACTCTGTGGTTAAAGTTTTTAAAATTTTAATAACTTTCTGAAACTATCCTGGATTTGTACCAAACTTGGACAGAAGCTTGTTTATAATCATAAGATAGTATCCAGAAGTAAATTTTGTAAAAAAAATAATCCATTTTTTATGTATTTTACTTATAAATGGACTTAATATTTCTGCCAAGGAACATAACATTCACTCTGTGGTTAAAGTTTTTAAAATTTTAATAACTTTCTTAAACTATCCTGGATTTGTACCAAACTTGGACAGAAGCTTGTTTATTATCAAAAGCTAGTATCTAGAAGGAAATTTTTGTACCTGTTTATCTGTATTTTACTTATAAATGGATAATAAGCTCATAGATACCAGGATTAAAATTTTATATATACGCCAGACACGGACTTAGTTTTTCTTCCAGTTATCATTACATACAGTCTGCAGTTAAAGCTTTTAAACATTTATTAGATTCCTAGACTATCCTGGACTTATACCAAACTTGGACTGAAGCTTCTTACAATCAAAAGATAGTATCGAGAGGAATATTTTTATTATTTTTTTTCCTCATTTTTGTTGAGCCAGCCTGCGATTAACAGCAAAAGAAGGCGAGACACTGGGTTCCACGGAACCCTTATGAATTTTGTGATATTAAGAATTGTTCGAATTTGAATTTTACGTATATATGGGAATAATGTTCCTTGTACCCCATGCATACATGTATATCAAATTCAAATCAATCATCAAAATAACAAAAAGGAAAACATATGGCAAGGGATTCATGATGAGGATCATAATTAAAATGTATATATGTATATATATATATATATATATATATATATGTCTCTGTTAAGGCCTAGCTAGGTCCATACAACCAGTTAGATAATAAGATCTACTGTATTTGTCCTGAACCGGACTGATTTTAAGATTTCATTTACTGTTATCTGTTATTATCCCTTTTCAATTCCTTGTTATCTGTTTTAAGCCAAATCAATTTACTGTTTTGCTGTTATTGGAACCCCCCTTGCCCCCCCTTGTTATCTTTGAAGAGCTTTTTATACTAAATATCTTCTGTTGTTATAATGTACAATACAGGGAGACCTGATCGTGTGCAATGCTCAAAATAATTCTATAAACTTAAATTGAATTTTTGTCATGATTTTACCGTAAAATATATGTTGCTGGAATAGTTGATCACAAGTTCTCACGATAAGGATCAATAAAGGCAACAGTAGTATACCGGTATTCACAAGTCATAAATCGATTGAGAGAAAACAAATCCGGGTTACAAAATAAAACCGAGGGAAACACATCAACTAGAAGAGGAAAACTGAAGTGCAACAAAAACAAACGCCAACATACATAGAAACGAACTATTTGATAACAAAGAAAAAGAATGGCACAGCTACCGGTATCGTAATAACCATAAAATAACAAATCTTTCTACATAATGAAGTTTATTATTACACCAATTCCTTCCGGAAACTACAAAGGTATATGTTATAAGCTATCTTATTTTCGTTTAGTAGCTATTAAGGTAAAAAGGAAATTTTCAAGGCCATTGGAAGGGAGATCACCTGATGCTTATTATTCCTTTCTTTAACAGATTGTATATAAGTGATCCCGGATTCTGTTTACACAGGTAAAGAAAGTACTGATCATGTTTAGTTGAAAACTCAATTTTTAAAACGTAAGTTTTTGGTAGACAAGTGCAAAATTTTAGTACTAGTATTAATTTCTTAATTGTAAAAAATGTATAATGACCTCGAAGATATCCGGAATAGAAGTCGATTTTCACGAAATATGTTTAATACAAAGAAAACAACTTTATAATTATGATACTACAACGTATGATAAATATTTCTGACAAATAAATGTGAATTGTAAAATAAAACTATTCAATTTGCAAAAATATGATTTTTTTTTCAGAGACAATTTGTATAGCTACACTTGCAAAGTCGTTCATATTACTGATTTTGCTTTAAGACTTAACAACGATATCATGTTCCATATGAATAGTTGTCAACAATTTCCAAAAAGGATCTGGCTTATTTTCATCATGATGTTTGTGACATTTGTCCAATACACTAGTACAGACAAAAACGATACAAGCATTGAAAATGAACCTCCATGGCATGCGGAAAATAATGGAAATAACGAAACAGAGGTGATTTCTAAAACAATGGTACACAATGAGAGTTTGTTCTCTTTGCCTAGTTCTTGGCAAGATATTTGCTATGTAAATAAAAAAATAAATACAAATGATACATTGAGAAAGCATATGGAAATCATATGTAACGTTTCTGGAAGTAACAGTATAAACTTTCTAGACTTTCGTAATTTCACATCCAACATTCAGGAAAATGTATTATTTTCTGTTACCGTAAAATGTGGAAACGGCGGAAGTGTATTCTTCCCGTATCCTGGACGAGCACGTCTTCTCTATTCTTTACATATATCACACTGCATTTTGTCTGGTTTTCGTTCTGAAATTAGAGATTTTTTAATAGACTCAATACCAGATGACTTAAAGTACTTTAGATTTAAAGATTCGGTTGTCCTTACATCCATTAGTGATCTTTACGCCTCTGTTGATCCAAAAGAAGTTACAAAAGCGTTTAAATGTGGTCCTTTAAACGCGACAGAAATAACGGAATCTAACCTGACGGATTATTTTATAGATTTGTCGTCAATACCATTCTCGCCGGATACTGTCATAGAAAAGTATGCTGATTATCACAGAGAAAACAGTGATACGTCTTTCAGATGTAAATATCCTTATCTTCGATATTTGGACAAAAGTTTTCTCTTGGATTAGATCGCCAACAGTTCAAAACTTTTTATACCCTGTTATAGAGGTAATGAATTTTTCCCACTGTGGCATCAGTGAGATACCGGTACAGTTTTATGACTGGGGACTCTACAGTAAAAAACTGAAAATTGTAGATCTTAGCCATAATAAAATATCAGATCGTGGTTCTTTTACGTGTCATAGTAATGCAGACGTGACCGAAGACATTTTGATTTGCAATTTAACAATATAACAACAGTGAAGTTACATAGTCTGACTACAATATTTCGTGACATATGTAGTGAGTTAACAGTAAATATTCGAATAATACATTTGCCTGTGATTGTGAAATCAAAGACTTTTTTGGCTTTCTAGATAGAGGCAATTATACAAATATCGCCCGCTATAGATATTTATTGGATTTAACTTGCTACAATCCATCTTCACAGTGAGAGAGAATAATTTCTAAATTATCACTAAGTGAAATCGGGTGCAAGCCCAAATTACGAATAGTAACAAATGTTCCGACAGGGCCAGTTATGGTAGTGATGTTTGTTAGTATTTTTCTTTCTGTATGTCTTTTGTTTGTATCAGATATCGAGAACAAATCGCTGATAGTTGTAGTTAGTGGCTAAAGTAAGTTCTTACTGTCGATCATGATATAATTACACGGTTTCTAAGAATGCAAATGGGAATGAAATTAATTATACTGATCAGACTTTTAATATGTTTATTGTTGGATTCCCCAGCTTTAATCCTATTTCACAGCAGTTACTGTAATAATAAACAC
>CM029600.1:9712832-9807825 GCA_017311375.1 Mytilus coruscus | reverse complement strand
AATCCAATACAAATTAAAGTATTGGTATTGAATTAATATTTAAGAAATATTTCAAACCTTACCATTTTCTTCACAAGAATGAAGACCATATTTTCAGTGTCATGATTATCAGTCATCATATTTGTTGTACTTTGTTGTTTAAAAGTTGAATACAAAAAAGATCAACAAAGCAATTCAAAAATCACTTGAATTTTGCAACAACAAATGAGATTTTTAACGACCTCAGCTGGCTATACAACCCTTGCACAATCAACTGAATTTTGCAGAAATCATTAATAGGAAAGATTGCCTTAAATGATAATTTTTATTACCTTTTGTTTTTTGGGGGTTGCACAACAACAAAACTTCACAACAAACTTTCTCATCACTTCAGCATTTCTCATTAGATAAATTTTACAAAATTCTCCCTGAAACTACTGTCAAATTAAACCAAACTTGGTTTAAATCACCACTAGGATATCCAGGGACCACTGTGTATGAAGACCCTGCCTGCCAACATGGCACACATGGCTGAAATAAAACATAGGTTTCAAACGCACTTTTAGTCTTATATCTCTGAAACTAAACGACAGTACAACAGTTGCATTTATCATGCATCAATTGAAAATAAAAATATCAGGTGAGCGACACAGGGTCCTTGGAGCCTCTAGTTTCTTATAATGTTTGAATAATCTCCTTAATTTTCTCAAAATTTACTTGTATAAGTAATTTTTTACAATCCTTAATATTCTCAAGTTTTGAGATGTAAAAACATGCCTTTAACAATTTTTCTCAGGTTAGCTCATATTTTTATACCCCATGCAATGGGTTGCGGAGGGTATAATGTTTTTGACCCGTCCGTCCGTCAGTCTGTCAGTCTGTCAGTCCTGTTTCTTGTCATCGCAACTCCTCTCAAACCACACAACAGAATTTCACGAAACCTTTTTAGATAATAAGGACATACTATGTAGTTGTGCATATTGACAGGAAATTGCGATTCAATTTTTGTCGAGCCTGCGACTTTTGTCGCAGAAAGCTCGACATAGGGATAGTGATTCGGCGGCTGCGGCGGCGGCGTAAGCTAACTTCTTAAAAGCTTTATATTTTAGAAGCTAGAAGACCTGGATGCTTCATACTTTGTATATAGATGCTTTATGATACGAAGTTTCCGTCTGTCATATGTCCATTGTCCTTGACCTCATTTTCATGGTTCAGTGACTACTTGAAAAAAAAGTTAAGATTTTTTGTAATGTTCATTTCTTTCTTATTATGAGTAATAGGATAACTATATTTAGTATGTGCGTGCCTTGCAAGGTCCTCATTCCCGTCAGACAATTTTCATTTGACCTCGACCTCATTTCATGGATCAGTGAACAAGGTTAAGTTTTCATGGTCAAGTCCATATATCAGATACTATAAGCAGTAGGTCTACTATATTTGGTATATGGAATGATTGTAAGGTGTACATGTCCAACTGGTAGGTGTCAACTGACCTTGACCTCATTTTCATGGTTCAGTGGTCAAAGTGAGTTTTGGTCTTTTTTCTAATACTATATGCAATAGGTCAACTATAAATGGTGTATGGAAATATTTTATGATGTACATGTCAGTCTCACAGGTTTTATTTGACCTTGACCTCATTTTCACGGTTCATTTCTCATGTTAAGTTTTGTGTTTTGGTCTATTTTTCTTCAACTATAAGCAATAGATCAACTATATTTGATGTATTGAAGGATTGTAAGGTGTATATGTCTGTCTGGCAGGTATCATCTGACCTTGACCTCATTGGTTCATTGGTCAATGTTAAGTTTTCATGGTTAAGTTTGTTTCTTAGATACTATAAGTAATAGGTCAACTATATTTGATGCCTAAATTGATTGTAAGGTGTACATGTCTGTCTGGCATGGTTCATCTGACCTTGACCTCATTTTCATGGTTCATTGGTCAATGTTAAGTTTTCTTCTTTAAGACTGTTTCTTAGAAACAATAAGCAATAGGTCAACTATGTTTGGTTTATTGAATGATTGTAAGGTGTACATGTATTTCTTGTTTGGTTTATCTGACCTTGACCTCATTTTCTTGGATCATGTTAAGTTTATGTGTTACTTGTAGTAAAGCTTTGCATTTAGGACTATCAACATAAAATCAATGGTTAGTAAAGAAGGCGAGACATTTCAGCGTGTGCACTCTTGTTTTTCTAGGAGTTACGCCCCTTTGAACTTATTTACTTTAATGTACTACTGCAACAGTTTGTCATCGCAACTCCTCTGAAACCACACAACAGAATTTCTTGAAACCTTTTTAGATAATAAGGACATACTGTGTAGATGTGCATATTTACAGGAAATTACGATTCATTTTTTTTCTAGGAGTTACGCCCTTTTGAACTTAATTGCTTCAATGTACTTCTGCAACAGTTTGTCATCGCAACTTCTCTGAAACCACACAACAGAATTTCATGAAACCTTTTTAGATAATAAGGACATACTATGTAGATGTGCATATCAACAGGAAATTATGATTCAATTTTTTTTTCTTACACTTATTTTATTTCTCCAATGACAATGTGGGGATGTGGGGTATGTGAGCGCGCTCACTAAGGTTCTTTAATTTGATTAGAGTTCAATGTTTCATCTCATTAATTCAACAAAGAAACTAATTGCGCAAAGATCTTAAGTTATTGCGCAAGGCCTTCAAAAATTGCCCCTTGGGGGCTTGTAAATGAGCAGTGTTCTGAAGATAACAGACAAATGAGATTTTCATTGTCCATGAAATTACACTGAAATGATTAGTAAAGACATCTGCAAAGGACAGACAATTAAAAATTCTATTAGAGCAAAGAAGTCCTGAGAAATATCAAGAAAAGAAGATAGTATGACTTTTTTACTTGTATAAGTAAAAAAATCTGAATGTCTAAGGGACATAACTAAGCCAATAAAATAATTTACCTATACAAGTAAATAAAATACACTTGTATAAGTATCTTACAAATTTACTTATATAAGTATATTAATATTTACTTCTTCAAGTAAATAAAGAACACTTGTACAAGTAGTACCCCTGACTGTAGGTTATTGTTTATAATTAATACCATAATTTTTTTGAATTATACCCGATCAAACTTGATTAATATAATATTTTTGACTATTGCTATAGGTGCCGAATTAACCAGGTGCCAATTTGACTTGTACCCTTTTCATAGTCCAAATAATTATGACTTCTTGCAAGGCTATTTTCACAGAAAAAATTAAAATAGATATAGGAAGATGTGGTATGAGTGCCAATGAGACAACTCTCCATCCAAGAAACAATTTATAAAAGTAAACCATTATAGGTCAATGTACGGCCTTCAACACGGAGCATTGGCTCACACCGAACAGCAAGCTATAAAGGGCCCCAAAAATTACCAGTGTAAAACCATTCAAACGGGAAAACCAAGGGTCGAATCTTTAACGAGAAACACGTATGAACTACATAAACAGACGACAACTTCTGTACATCAGATTCCTGACTAGGACAGGTGCAAACATTTGCAGTGGGATTAAACGTTTTAATGGTACCAAACCTTCTCCCTTTTTCTGAAACAATAGTATAACATCACAACATAGAAAGACACACTATAAAATATCAATTGGAAGGCTTAACGTAAATTAACACACAATGAACGAATAAATTTGATCTGTGATACCTGAATGCAAATACATAGTTAATAAAGATTAGAAAATCATAGCCTTTCAAAACGTCATGATTATTTGGACTAAACAGAAAAAAATTAAAATAGCCTTTCAAGACGTCATAATTATTTGGACTAACTTTTTCACAAAGGATCATTGATAAATGGAATAGTCTGTCAACAGAAACAGTTAGTGCAAAATCTGTCAATATATTTAAAAATCGTATTGATGAGGAACACTGGAATGGAAAGAAGTTTAATCCTACATTGATGATAAATAGTAGTTATTTTAACTTTTAATGTGAATCCGTAATAGATACAATTTAAATACCATCGTTTACCAGAATGGGAAAATAAGTTATCCTTATAACTAACCCACAGCTCATAGTTTAATAGTATAAATTTATTATGAAGTTTAATTACCAGTAGGCTATTTTTCAACTTAAAGATCACCGCAGTAATCCAGGTAGGTAGTGTTTCAAAATAAATCTGTTAGATTTTATTAAAGATATGGAAAATAGAACTTAGACTGTGAATTTTAATGTACCAAATAGCATTGTTTTCTGAATGTAGAAAATGAATCCGTGTCTGTTCCGCCAAAATCATATTCACTCCCAGTCACATTTGCACCCCACACATTTGCACCCTGGGTCCATTCGCACCCTTTTTAAAGGCTTTAGGTTGAGAAATATTTTAATCATGTTTTTAGTGTATTGCTATAAGATAATGATTATAAGTTTTTTTTATTGTTTTGAAATGAAGTGACATTCTAAAAACATAAACAGATTTGCTTAAGTATTTTGTGCATTATTTTTACGAAATGAAAAATGAATATTCTCATGATGATCAAAGGCCAAGTTCATTTATCTAAGACTTGTAAATTAAAAGAAATGGGGGAAGATACCAACATGACCAAACGGCTATCAAACTCATCACAATTATATTGCCTCGATAACAACGAATAACACAAAAACAGGGCCACAAAGCACATGTTTTTTAGGTGTTCAAGGTGTTGCATTTCAGCTATAAGTTCCTACAGAGCATTTATTACTTTTGTGTAAAGAAGATTGAAAGTACCAACATATATATGTAATTATGCAACATCAACAATAATAAACTTTAAGCTAACACAAACATAACTTTAACATTTTTAAGCTCATACAAGCATACAAATCATGCACTGTTCCAAATAAAAAAGAACACTAAAATATTTAGGGTAACTACACGAAAGCTAGTTATAATAAACATCATGATTTTCACACACTTAACAATGATACATCTAAATATAATTAACCAAAAAAAATAATAATTCATTTAAAAAATTCATGAATTTCTATTCATGAAAATATAAATATTTGACATGTTTGATATATACATCCTAAACATCTAATAATTTAACCTTTATTTAAATAAAAATAGGGTGCAAACGAACCTATTGGGCGAATGTGTGGGGTGGGAACGTGTAGGGTGCTGATGTGTTATGGGAACGAACAGACCCAATACTGTAGAAAACAGAGTCAAACAACTATGACTCAACCATGAACATAAAATATTTTATAATAAAAGCCCTTACTAAATGCAAGGCAATTTTACTAATATCAAAGATTGTCATAATTATTCAACAAGATCTAGTGAAAACATTTTTTTTTTATACCAACTATAAAATGGCAACAGACTTTAACATTTTATTATAATGCTTTGAAGGACTGGAACTTGTTACCAAATGATTTAAAGAATCTATTAAATCTGATGTTAAAGATTTTATAGCAAATTTTATTTTATTGCATTGCTTGAATGTTCTAGTCAATGTCATTGTCAATTATAAAATTTAACATGATTGGTATAAACATGATAAAACCTGCCAAAGTGCCAAAGTCATAATTTCTTATGACTATAATTTAATATTTTAAAATTGTAACATAAATGGGCTACATTTGAAATAAGCTGTATGGCTTTCTTTGGGAATCAAGATTAGGTATCAACAATTGTTTTAAGATTTTATGATTTTAGTATGTTTACATGTCTGCTATTGTTTTATACTATTTTTGTAATGTTTATGTAGATACTTGATCAGATAAATCTATCTATCTATCTATCTAAGGAAAAGGTTGATTAACATTTCCACAAATCATATATAACTGGAGTTTATAAACCATGGTATATATGAGCTAAGTAACCGTTAGCTGCGGAACTGTAGCTCTTATGTCCTTATGATATAATTTGACAATTTACAGACCATACTTGAAATCAATCTTATTTATAATGCTGGAAAGCTGGTAAATTAAAGTAACCCATTGTTTTCTATTTACTTTTCACAAATGCTTTGCTCTGCAACGAACCAGCATGACCAGTATGCAGGCTTACGAAAGTGAGATTCACTAAAGTCCTTTAAAAGTAATCTATTGATTTGTCAGAGCTGTATGTGGACTGCAGAAACTAGCATCTTTGGCTATAGGATTTTCATACAACATGTAAAACCAGATGCAAATAGCATTATTATAAGTCTGTCATTCAGTGCTCTATAGGCTAATAAAAATGACAGTGCTATGTGATTGTAAACACAGAGCAGATATAAGTAACAACGACAGCTAAGTTGCCATCTGTTAGTCACATCGTGCAAACTATGTGTGTTTAATCCATCAAAGTCTATAAAATACATGAAAAGTATTTAACATGGACTGTTTAACTGAAATCAAATTACTGGACAGTACAACAAATCACAAACATCCAACACTTGACTTACAAATAAATACAAACAACCAACACTTGACTTACAAATCACACAAACAACCAACACTTGACTTACAAATCACACAAACAACCAACACTTGACTTACAAATAAATACAAACAACCAACACTTGACTTACAAATCACACAAACAACCAACACTTGACTTACAAATCACACAAACAACCAACACTTGACTTACAAATCACACAAACAACCAACACTTAACTTACAAATCACACAAACAACCAACACTTGACTTACAAATCACACAAACAACCAACACTTGACTTACAAATCACACAAACAACCAACACTTGACTTACAAATCACACAAACAACCAACACAAACAACCAACACTTGACTTACAAATAAGTACAAACAACCAACACTTGACTTACAAATCACACAAACAACCAACACTTGACTTACAAATCACACAAACAACCAACACTTGACTTACAAATCACACAAACAACCAACACTTGACTTACAAATCACACAAACAACCAACACTTGACTTACAAATCACACAAACAACCAACACTTGACTTACAAATCACACAAACAACCAACACTTGACTTACAAATCACACAAACAACCAACACTTGACTTACAAATCACACAAACAACCAACACTTGACTTACAAATCACACAAACAACCAACACTTGACTTACAAATCACACAAACAACCAACACTTGACTTACAAATCACACAAACAACCAACACTTGACTTACAAATCACACAAACAACCAACACTTGACTTACAAATAAATACAAACAACCAACACTTGACTTACAAATCACACAAACAACCAACGCTTGACTTAATAACCAACACTTGACTTACAAATCACACAAACAACCAACACTTGACTTACAAATCACACAACACAAACAACAACTTGACTTACAAATCACACAAACAACCAACACTTGACTTACAAATCACACAAACAACCAACACTTGACTTACAAATCACACAAACAACCAACACTTGACTTAACAACCAACAAATACAAATCACACAAACAACCAACACTTGACTTACAAATCACACAAACAACCAACACTTGACTTACAAATAAACACAAACAACCAACACTTGACTTACAAATCACACAAACAACCAACACTTGACTTACAAATCACACAAACAACCAACACTTGACTTACAAATAAATACAAACAACCAACACTTGACTTACAAATAAATACAAACAACCAACACTTGACTTACAAATCACACAAACAACCAACACTTGACTTACAAATAAATACAAACAAACAACACTTGACTTACAAATCACACAAACAACCAACACTTGACTTACAAATCACACAAACAACCAACACTTGACTTACAAATAAATACAAACAACCAACACTTAACTTACAATTCACACAAACAACCAACACTTGACTTACAAATAAATACAAACAACCAACACTTGACTTACAAATAAATACAAACAACCAACACTTGACTTACAAATAAATACAAACAACCAACACTTGACTTACAAATCACACAAACAACCAACACTTGACTTACAAATCACACAAACAACCAACACTTGACTTACAAATAAATACAAACAACCAACACTTGACTTACAAATCACACAAACAACCAACACTTGACTTACAAATCACACAAACAACCAACACTTGACTTACAAATCACACAAACAACCAACACTTAACTTACAAATCACACAAACAACCAACACTTGACTTACAAATAAATACAAACAAACAACACTTGACTTACAAATCACACAAACAACCAACACTTGACTTACAAATCACACAAACAACCAACACTTGACTTACAAATCACACAAACAACCAACACTTAACTTACAAATCACACAAACAACCAACACTTGACTTAACAACCAACACTTGACTTACAAATCACACAAACAACCAACACTTGACTTACAAATCACACAAACAACCAACACTTGACTTACAAATCACACAAACAACCAACACTTGACTTAACAACCAACACTTGACTTACAAATCACACAAACAACCAACACTTAACTTACAAATCACACAAACAACCAACACTTGACTTACAAATCACACAAACAACCAACACTTAACTTACAAATCACACAAACAACCAACACTTGACTTAACAACCAACACTTGACTTACAAATCACACAAACAACCAGCACTTGACTTACAAATCACACAAACAACCAACACTTAACTTACAAATCACACAAACAACCAACACTTGACTTACAAATCACACAAACAACCAACACTTAACTTACAAATCACACAAACAACCAACACTTGACTTACAAATCACACAAACAACCAACACTTGACTTTCAAATCACACAAACAACAACCAACACTTAACTTACAAATAAATACAAACAATTACAGGTTGACTTAGTACTGCAGCCATAAGATGTGGGGATACACAAACTTCTGCTATCTAGACCATATCCTATGATAGTAAAACACACGTTTAAAAACCTGCACAGTCTAGTCTCCATATATCTGGATGCAGTTCTATACATTGAAAATAGAGTAAGAACAAACACTTTCATTTACATGTACTTTAGATCCATAGTTTACTGGGGAAAGATAAAGCTACAAAAATTGCCTGTTACTATGAATAGTCTTAAACAATTAGTGATAATTAAGAGAAATGAATGTGGCATTCTAATTTAAACCACTATCACATGTTAAACTTACAATGTTGTATTCTAAGTTTAACATGTGTTAGTGGTTTAAATTATACTATTTTAACACTAAAAATTTACCAGTAAATATATACATGATATAGGGCAGATCCAAACAGTCATGATTGGTTAACGTGACAATAATTGGGATCCAGTAGCCAAAATTGTGTAAAAAGACATCATAAATATACAACACAACTGACTTCAAAAATTATGTATGTTTCATATTGTAGAATATGTCTACTGCAGAAATTCAAGATTATTTAAAGACAGCTATAGAAGTTGCCAAGGAGGCAGGGGAGGTAATTATGAACTAAAGCAATGTTATTGATAATATATATTCACATTTTTTTTATTTGGATTAAAAACCAATAATGAATTTAAAGACTGATTTATAAAGATAAGAATAAATTACAAAAAATTCCAACAAGTGCTAAAAATGTTTTTAATCAATTTCTTGATTTTGCCATTCAGTATGTTGAAATGATTGTATGGTCTTCAACCTGACCTAAATTTACAAATGTATATTATATTCTCCAATATGTTTACAATTTAAGATGATTGTTGTGTTGAAATGAGACTTTTTGGTATTAATGCTAAACCAACATTTACAATGCATTGCTATTTATATATAACTACAACTAAAAATTAAGATAAAAGTAGAATAGAAAAAAAACCCAAAAAAAAAAAAATATGATACAATGAAATATAAAAATACTAAATGTTTTGATAAGTACAAAAAAACCCCAAAAAAAATATGCTAAATGTTTTGATAAGTATTACCAGTAAAGTTAGCCTTCAAACCTCCATTTGAATTCTGGTAGCATCATTGGCTATTCATTTCAGATATACTCGGTATATATATTGAAGCGAAAGACATGAAGTATAGTTGATCAAGATCTCTTTATACATGTTAAATTGGATATGATTAGTTTAATAATACTGACATGACCTATTTGTATTAATATTCATATCAGTAAAAACGGATCTCATTATTTACGGGGTAGTTGAACAAGGACTGTTTTTTTTTTTTGGACAATGAGATTGAGAATAAATGGGTATGACTCAATAATCTGACATTCATTGCAAGAAGTTACCCTAGATTTATATTCTAGGTAGTAAGAGAAGCCTTTTACAAAGAGAAATCATTACAGACTAAAAGTAACTATGCTGACTTAGTGACAGAAACAGATCAGGCTGTAGAGAAACAGATAATAAACTCATTTAAAGAAAAGTACCCAACTCACAAGTAAGCCAAATAATCAGTATGAGGTGACATATCTCAGTATTACAAAATAAGTATGGAATCACATGACCCCATTTCTTTAACACACACAGATACATCACTTTGAAAGAGTGAAAAACCTAGATATTTATATAAGTATTAACAAAAGGTCCAAGATGTAGTGTTTCAGTATTGATTTTAAATGAAAATAATTGAAAAAAAAATAATTTCTATCTCCATATGCATCTGTATTTCTGTCAATCTAATTAAAATATAGATCCTGTGTGTCCAAGCTTTGCTAACAAGGATCTGAAAACACTCTATTCTACTTTCTCTTTTAAAGACCCTGTGGGATCCTCTGGTTTTGTTGTATCAATACACACCTTCAAACATTTGAAGGCTGAAATTTCATTGGCTGATGTAGTAATTACCAATTCAAAAAGTACAAAAAAAAAAATGTAAAACTGAGTGTTGTTAGATCCTTGTAAGCAAAGCTTAGACGCAGGATCTGTATTTTAATCTGATTGTATTTCTGTAAAAATTAACATTATTTATAACACCTGATGTAGATCACATTGTCAATTTCAAAAGAATGCTGCTTCAGCTTTAGCCATATGAAATCCTTTAGAAGTTTGATAGGTAAACTATATGGTAAAATCCTTGCTGTAATCATGGTAATAAATTGACTTAATGCTGTATACTTGCTGTCCCATAAGTGGCAACATGGTCATGACTATCTTAAGTCGGAAACCTTGTTAGGGGTTGTCTTTTGCTATATCTTTTGTTATTTGAAAATATAGTGTGTTGATGGCAGATCTTTAATAGTTATTTCACATGTCAGTTTTAATTGACTAGGAAATTACAGTAATTCAGTTCAACCAATCTACCAAATAAAGGCTTGTATAGTCCGCAGTTTTATTCTCCAAAATTGGACCTGCCAGACAGGGGTGCGGACTATAGAGTATGATAAGCAAGAAATAAGAGAAAAAACTCGATTTTGCGAGGTGGTTTGTTTACGTTCCGCCATGTTTGTTATTGATATTGTTGAGGGCGCTCTTATTATTTTCAAAACTAATAATTTTACCTAATTCATATTAATATGTTATTTTTATTCAATATCAAATTAATACTGATAAATTTAGAAATTAAATGCTTCATTACAAATTTCTCGTTTCTTTTCACTGCATTGCTTAAAATAAACTGGAATCTGCTTGAATCCAACAGAACGAAAAAAGTATAAAAGTCGACCATAAACCAGTTGACAATGTTTATTGACTAGGAAATCACAGTAATTCAGTTCAACCAATCTACCGGTAATAAACTTCCTAAATAATGAAAATTAATTATGTCAAGAAGTACAATTGATCAAAGAAGTTATTTAGAAAAAAACACAATAATAGATTTGATTGAGTAAAATTTTACATGTTTGCTTCATATCTCTCGTTATACTACTCAATATGCATGAAATATTTGCCACTGGAATAAAGCAACCTATGGTATATCAGTCCTTTATTTTATAGATTTATTGGTGAGGAAACAGTAGCAGGTGGTCATAAAACAGAATGGACAGATGACCCCACATGGATCATTGACCCAATTGATGGAACAACTAACTTCGTACATCAAATACCACATACATGTGTGTGTATAGGACTATCTATTAAAAAACAGGTACAACCATATACAGCAATTCTTCAAATTTACAGAACTAAATGTTCAATCAAGGTACTGTTGAGAAAAAAGGTTAATTGGTTAAAAAGCTGCTGAAATTTGCAAATACCCCACAAAATGTACCTTCACTCTAAATTTTTTAAACATTTAAATTTGTGGTTCACCCATAACCACAAAGCCATGATAATTGGTATCCCACTAATAATAATGAACCCACAGTATTGGAATTTCTTTAACACTTACACTAACAAGATCATGAAGATAACATTGCATTATTTGATTTTTTTATGCATTTTATTAGAAGATGTTCCATTCATAATAATTATTGTTTCTTCATACTGTTTTTTAGATGGTAGTTGGTGTGGTTTATGCCCCAATTTTAAATGAAATGTATACAGGAGCAACAGGACAGGGAGCGTTCTGTAATGGTGAACGTATATCTACTTCACAACAAAATGGTAATTATATTGGAAATCACAAAATGCATTTCAAATTATTTATTAACCTTAGTACCAACCTTAGTAACAAGTACCTACCAGAGGACCAAAGTCCTAAAAGCTGCAAGGGTTTAATAGAATTTATTAATTAATTAAATATCAAATAAAAGATAGATTCTAAGGGGTCATGAATAAGATGCCCTCTTATCATTTGATGTGCAAATATAACCCCTGTGCAAAAGTTTATGCATTGAAATTTTGAAAATTTGCAATTATTTTCCAAAAATTATTCATGTTTAAAGCATAATAATGTTCAGCAATTTTTGTCTCGCCTCGACGGAGTCAAAAATCGAGACATAGGTATGCTGTTTCCGGCGTCGTCATCGGCGGCGGCATCAACAATGTATTAGTTTGTGATTAGGTCTAGTTTATGGTGAACCACAAGTGGTAGGTCAATGATATTTGGTATGCTGTTGTATTAGCATTGGAACATCTCATTTCCATGGAGATTATTTGGCCCTGCCCCCTCAGTCATGGTCTATTGACTTTGAAACTTTTGCTTAGTTTACATGTATTAGTTTGTGATTAGGTCAGTTTATGGGGAACTACTAGTGGTAGGTCAATGACATTTGGTATGCAGTTGTATAAGCATTGGCATATCTCATTTCCATGGAGATTATTTGGCTCCGCCCCCTTAGTCATGGTTTATTGACTTTGAAAATTTTGCTTAGATTACATGTATTAGTTTGTGATTAGGTCAGTTCAAGGGGAACCATAAGTGATAGGCCAACGTTAATTGGTATTCAGTTGTATAAGCATTAGCACATCTCATTTCCATGGAGAATATTTGGCCCTGCCCCCTCAGTCATGGTGTATTGACTTTGAAACTTTTGCTTAGTTTACATTTAGTTTGTGATTAGATCAGTTTAAGATGAACTGCTAATGTTAAGTCAATGATATTTGATATGCAAATTTATTGGCATTTGCAAGTATCATTTCCATGGAGATTATATAGCCCCACCCCCTCATCATGGTTCATTGACCTTGAAACTTTTACATAGTTTACAAGTTAATGTTTGTGTTTAGGTTTGTTTAAAGGGAACAACTTATAATAAGTCAATGGTATTTGGTATGCAGTTGTATTAGCATTGGCACATCATGGAGATTGTTTAGCCATGTACCTTCAATCATGGTTCATCGACTTTGAATATTTGCATAACGTACATGTGAAATATTGCTATTTTAATTTCAACATTTGCATTATCAAATTACTAAATGGCGAGACATATCTCTGTGATAACAGTTTATTGTGTATTAATGTCTGTTATGACATTACTTTGGCAGGATATCCATTTGTCTGTTTATCAGTTTATTCAGCTGTCCTGTTGTCTCTCTGTTAAGTGTGATTTGACCTAAAGTTTCAAAAGTTTATACAATGTTACACGAAGTCTGCCTATTGATATAAATGATTATCAGAGTAAACGTTTCAGAGTACTGAAAAAAAACTTCAAAATGTCTGTTTTTCATATCTGTGGTGATTCTTCAGATATGCAAATATACTTTCACTGAGTCACATGATCTTTTTGACAATGTCACAAATATTTAAAGTAAGCACCCTTTGAATTTTAACAATTTCCATAGTAGTTGTATGAGAATTATGGGACATTAATCACTAAAAGCTAGGCAACTTTCCTTTTTCTCACAAAAACTCAAGTTTGCTTTCATGAATCTGGTTGGAATATTTACATAATAAAAGATTTATAAAGACAAGCTACCTTGGGATTTTGAAGATTTTCTGAAACACTGTAGTAAATTAAGAGTTATGGGACTTTGATTATATACGTTTTTTTCATATTTCTGTTATACAGTTATAATTTAGAGACAGGATTCTTATTTGTGTTGATCATGAAAACTTAAAAAGTTCTAGGTGTCACTCGAGGAAATGGCTCTAGGTGTCACACTAGGAAATGGTTCTAGGTGTCACATGAGGAAACTTCCTATTAGTTTCAGATTCATTATGAACTTATGTTTCAATCAGCAACCTTGTCATCAATTTCGTCCTAATTTCTCGACCTTATCATATATCAAGATGCTTAAAAGTGACCTATTACAGTAGCTCATCCCTACCACTCATTACATAGTAAGTGCCACCCCGGCAACAATCAACAAATTTAGCTAAAAATGTCCCATGGAAAGAATAAGACACCTAATAATTTTTGGATCAGTAGATCAAAGTTAAGGACAAAGTGCTTATGATTTGACTAAAAACTTAGAGTTACTAGACAATTCTATCAATTGTCTGTACTGGTACACTTAAAAATTAAAAATGATTATACGTGTATCTTATGAAATAATTTACCAGAGAAAACCTCTTTTCAGACCTGAAACAAGCTATTATATATTTGGAAGGAGGGTCCTCAAGAGAACCAGATGTATTAAGAAGAAAATGTAATATTTATCAAAAAGTCCTGCAGACTACTCGTGGGTATGTTCTTAAGATATTTGTCAAATATTTTCTAAACTGACAAATCTGTCTGACAGTATGTGATGTAGATGACTCAGTGTTCTTACATTTATTGTCGAGCCTGTGACTTTGTCAAAAGCGAAACATAGCGATCCTACATTCCATCGTCGGCGGCGTCCACAAATATTCACTCTGTGGTTAAAGTTTTTGAAATTTTAATAACTTTCTTAAACTATCCTGGATTTCTACCAAACTTGGACAGAAGCTTGTTTATGATCATAAGATAGTATCCAGAAGTAAATTTTGTAAAAAAAACCTGTTTATCCGTATTTTACTTATAAATAGACTTAGTTTTTCTGCCAGTTAACATTACATTCACTCTGTGGTTAAAGTTTCAAAATTTTAATAACTTTCTTAAACTATCCTGGATTTGTACCAAACTTGGACAGAAGCTTGTTTATGATCAAAAGCTAGTATCTAGAAGGAAATTTTGTAAAAATTTATTTCCTGTTTTTCCGTATATTACTTATAAATGGACTTAGTTTTTCTTCCAGTTAACATTACATACAGTCTGCAGTTAAAGTTTTTAAAACATTTATTAGATTCATAAACCATCCTGGATTTTTACCAAACTTGGACAGAAGCTTCTTACAATCAAAAGATAGTATCTAGAGGAAAATTTTAATAATTTTTTCCCCATTTTTTGTTCATTCAATAAATTTATGTTTCAACTCTTTTATAAATCTATAGATTTGATTGCATACTGTATTCATTTTTTACAAGCATAACTTTTTTCATACATTTCAAACGTTTTATTTCATTGACTGTAAATCTATTATGTGCATTTCCCTATCACACTGAAAACATAGACAACAGCAAAAATAGGCGAGACACTGGGTTCTGCGGAACCCTTAAAATTATTACAACTTTTGCCATTTTTTAGACACTAAATGTAAATTGTTGATTTGTCTTTGTATCATTAATATTTTTGCAATCATTGATATTTCAAGTAGGTCATATTTCATACAGTTATAATTCTTTACCCAAGGATGTGTTGCTAAAGTCATGCTGAGGAGGACAAGATAACATATACTTGCTATACCTATATTGTTACCACACTTATAAGTTATTACAAAGGGAGAATCTTGAGAATTAAACCTTTTGAAAATTCTAAATAATTACATTTTTGACTCTTTGATTGAATTGAATTGCTTATGGTTATTATGATATTATATGATTTTTCTGACCAAAACTATTACTGAAAAGTACAAAAGTTTATTTTGAAAGTTTTATGTTAGCTTTCAATTTCTGTTGATTTTTTTTCTTGAGATTTTCTTTTACTTTCAATATTTTCTTTTTTTGTTTTAATAAATTTGTTTTGATACTGTGGATTCATTTATTTTCGTGGGTATCAATTTTCGTGGATAGAGAAAAAAAGACGTTTCGTGGTATACGTAAATTCATGGATCGCTGATTACAAAAAAAAAAAAATCAGATACATAATTCGTGGATTTCTTTTTGATTTTGGAGATCATATAACCTCCTTGGTTTGATCAATAATAAAACAAACAAAAAAGAAGGAATTCATTGAAAAAGTTTTGAATTGTCAAAATCCTTGCTTGGTCATTCTAGGTTAAAGTGTTCATTGAAAACTTCTATTACAATAATGGACAGAGACAACTAATTATTTGTTTGTTTTACAATTTATAAATTCTTGTCGGAATTTTATAAGGCATTCAAAACTCTATGATTGAAAGCTCATTTCCCTAATCACGATATAATAAACAGTCATATAAGTAAAAGGTGTGAAAATAAATGTTCCTGTCATAAACATTATTACCTACGGGCAATATCCCCGTACTTAATCCTATTGATTTTTAATCACCAGTAAACCAAACTATGACACGGTAATTAACAACTTGCAGTTATTTTCCATGAACAGTTTTAATCAATTTTAAAAAGTAAATTATCACTGATATTCGATATATTTATTATTGATTTAATCAAAATACTTGTATCTTCTTTCAATAAAAACACGTGTTATGTTACAATGTTTATCGCTAGTCAACACTATACTAGAACTGCATAACATAACCGGAAATAAACATCCGACTCCATACACATTTCTTGAGATTATTCTTCATTGAATTCTTAAATTCCTGGTTCGCTGTGACCCACGAAACCCACGAAAATTGGTATACCACGAATAAAAATGAATCCACAGTAATATGCTTTTCAAGAGAATCTTTTGCCAACTTGCTTCAGTAATCTGTACCAAAACAGTCTTTGATAATTTATTCTTTAACAGCCCAAAAAAATAAATGTAGAATTTACATTTTCCTGATTATATCTTTGAGTCTTTCAGATGAATCTATCCTATTACATGTATATCTGTTTATGATTTATACAGGACAAGAACATTAGGTTCAGCAGCAATGAATATGGTAAATGTGGCTAAAGGAAGTGGTGATGCATATGTAGAATATGGTTTACATATCTGGGACTTTGCTGCATCAGGGGTGATACTTATAGAAGCTGGTGGTTCTATGATTGATCCCTCAGGTGAGTCTCTGTTATTTTACTGAAACAAGGATTGTACCTATATATGTCAATAGTCCTTCGATATATTCATCAGATAGGTATCAAGAATTTAGATCAGTTTATGTGAGGTCTGTTCCATTGCAACATACGTGAGACCCATGAAAGACATATTGCAATCTCCTCTATGTGCGTCAAAGACATCTCCTCTATGTGTGTCAAAGACATCTCCTTTATGTGTGTCAAAGACATCTCCTCTATGTGTGTCAAAGACAGTGAAAATGTAAATGAAATTCTAAAGGATATTTTGTATCCATTTGTATTAGCATTGGCACGTCTCATTTCCATGGAGATTATTTGGCCCTGCCCCTTAGTCATTGTCTATTGACTTTGAAATTATTGCTTCGTATAAATGTTAAATTATGTGTTAGTTCAGTTTAAGTGGAACCATTCATGATATCTGGTATGCAGTTGTATTAGTATATGTATATCATTTCATTTCTATGGAGATTATAAGGCCCAACCCCTAACTCATGGTTTAGTGACTTAAGAACTTTTGAATAGTTCACATGTTAAAGTTTGTGATTATGTCAGATTTAAGGAAACCACTTAAAAGTCAATAATATTTGTTAAGCAGTTGTATCAGCATGAGCACATCTTGTATCCATGGAGATCATATGGGTCTGCCTTCTTGATCATGGTCTATTGAAACTTTTTCAAATTCCTGGGAGATAATTTGTTCATGCACAGTCAGTCATGGTTTATTGACTTTCAATGTTTTGCATATAGTTTACATGTTAAAGTAATGTCATTTTGAATTATGATGTTAAATAAGGGTATAACGTTTTTGACCAGTCCATCTGTCAGTTAGTCCGTCTGTTAGTCCATCCGTCAGTCCTGTTCTTGTCATCGCAACTCCAGAAACCACACAACAGAATTTCATGAAACTTTGTAGATAATAAGGACATACTATGTAGATGTGTATATCCACTGAAATTTTTGATTCAGTGTTTTTTTCTAGGAGTAATGCCCCTTTGAATATAGAATTTTGGCCTAAATATACTACTGCAACAGTTTATCAGTGCAACTCCTCTGAAACCGCACAACAGAATTTCAGGAAACTTTGTAGTTAATGAGGACATAATATGGAGATGTGCATACCCACAACAAATTTTTATCAGTTGACTTTTGTAGGAATTATGAGTCTCTGAATTTAGGAATCTGGTGAGATTTTGTTTACTCAGTGACAATGTGGGGGTGTGGGGTGTGTGAGTGTACTCACAAAGGTTCTTTAATTTCGACATTTATATTTTACTATCAAAATAACATACATGTGAGAAATGTCTGTGTGTCAGCAGTTTATTTAATTTATTACCATGTTTCACGTTTGTTAAAAAAAGATACTTTTAAGGGATAGGACTTTCTTCGGCATGATTGTAGATTTGGACATGTTCCTGCATCATACGTATCATTCATATAACATGATGTGTTTTGTGTTTAACAGGTGGTCCAGTAGATTTCCTTAGTAGAAGAGTTTTATGTGCATCATCACAACCTTTAGCAGACCAGTTATCTACAACCATCCCAGAACATATAGAAATGGAGAGAGACTGAAAATTGGAGACTTAAGCAATCAATGTTACATTTAGAAAAAAAACATAGCGATTAATATGAAGAAAAATTAGGGTGGTGTTACTGGTTAATTCTAGTCCAAAATAAAATGCATTACAATCAGTAATGGTCATATGGTGATCTATAGAAATCCTTTTTCAGCTTAACAATAATCAGAGACTTAAGCAGTAAATGTAACATTTAGAAAAAAACATAAGGCACTAGTATGAAGAAAAATTAAACTTGATTTTCCTGGTTAATTCTAGTGGAATTAAACATCCTTTACAATCAGTGAAGGACATATAGGGATCTGTAGAAATCCAATTTTAGCTCAACTGACCCTGTTAGCTTTTATTATTGTTTGGTATCTCACCTGCATGGTCTAGCTTTAACACTATGAATAATCTTTTCCTGTATAACTACTTAGCCTAAACTTGACCTGAATAAGTTTTATCAGGTCCACTTTAAAGTTGGTAATTTTTTCCATGCTGACCAACCAAATGAATAACTAGCATAGCTTACTATAAATAAAAATACAGCCATTTTAATTTGATGCTCTATCTTTTTGAATTTCAGTATTATTATTTAGTGAATGCCCTAGATACTTGCCTTTTAAGGCAGAGTAAAGGGACTCGTGTTCAAATATCTTCATAATGGATTTCTAAAATGGGTTGAATACTGCATTTTTATGATTGTTTGTAAAATGACAGTGGGTATTATTCAGATGATCAATTTAGGAATCCTGGACCTGTATTGTTTGGTTTCTATCTTATTAACATTTTCCTCATATCTTTTATTAATTTTAAGGGAGTCTTCTGTTTGTTGTTATAGTTGTATGTTGTTAATGTTATATCTACTATTTCATAGAATGAAACAATATTTATTAAATATTTGCTGGTCAACTTTTTGTACGTGCATTGTTTGTAGAGATTTGTATTCTATGTATAATAATAGTAAAAATGGTTATTTTTGAAATCTCAAGAAGAGATTTTATATGAATTTATAGGGTTAAATATACTTCCCATGAAATTACATTTATATCATATAGAATATGTTTGCTTTCACAAAATGTTCTCATCGCAATTAACTAGGTGATTAAAAATTACATCCATAAGATGTACTCACCTACGTCATAATTTACCTGTGTAACATACAGTAACTTTAGTTTTAATTTGTCGTTTAATTGAATAATTACAATTGTGTGAACAAAAAACTGAATTTATTCTAGGGGTGGTGGTGGATTGTGGTAAGTATATTTAACCCTATAAATTCATATAAAATCTCTTCTTGAGATTTCAAAAATAACCATTTTATATGAATTTGGTTAAATATACTGACCCTGAAATTACATTTATATTATATAGAATATTTACTGATTAACAAGCAGTATTTTGTTTTGGTGGAGGATAAATTCTCTGACACATATACAATTTCCAACATATAAAAACTATGTCAAAATTGTTAAAAAATAACTCCACTACATTTTGTAAATATGGATATTAGTCAAAACCGAAATTACTAAATTTAAATTTATTACACAATAAAGCTATGCTGTTTAACTATATGTATCAATGGCAAAACTCTACAGATTGCATAAATAAAAGTATGCAAAAATAGACTTGAATAAATAATCTGCAGGCCAGTATAGAAATTATTTCATTAAAGCTCCTTCATTATGAGTTAAATGTGTTGTAATATTATTGCAACAGTAAATAAGCATTTATTTTTTTAATTTGTCATGTGAATAGGTTGTTTTTATTGCTTGTACAAATCGACAAGAACTAATCCAACCTTAGTATCATTTACTTTTCAACTTTGAAATATTAGTTTTCAAAACTTTAGTTTATTTGAAAACAACAATAGCTTCTCTCTAACTTTTCATTGTTTTCTCTATAGTTTTAATATAAAAACAGAGAATATATGATTGCTGTCATCTTTTGATAACCTGATCATTATCAATATCTTTCAAAATAAATTCTTTTCTGCTTAATTGTCAAAGAATTATAATCAATTAAAATATACTTTGTAAATCAGTGTCCTTGATACCAACAAAGTATAATAAAGACTCAAACAAAAGTTGTTTCATGATTATGCTAAATCTGGATCAATCTATAAACTTTTTTGAAGTTATAGTCTCCTTGAGTACTTATTCTTCTAGATATACTACTCCTGTTAATATCTAATAGATTTAGAATGAAAATATTTTTGTCAAGAGAAGTCCTGCATTATAGGAATGACATGATAGTTTTCCTAACCGACTAAATTTTAAAGTCCGATAGAAATTTCTATGAGTGGTAGAACCTTTGAATACAATGTCTACCAGTTCAACAACGAACAAACATTATCTTTGTGTTTCGTATTAGACTACTTAAGTGTAAAAATACAGAAATGGACAAATCAGTGGAAATGTTTAAGTATACATGTTTTCCAATCGTATCATAATGCTTCTACAGAGCATTTGGATGTTGAGCAAGCCAAAACTGTTGTCCTAATAAGCCAAAAAGAATGCTGATAGATGATTTTCTCCAACTATGAAAAATCTGTCTGTCAATGTTGTTTTGATATTTCTAATTAATATCTCACAATGGTATACTGTCTAAAATGTGAACCTTAAGGCACAATTGATTATAAATTATAAATTGCCATGTACAGTTCCAAATTTAAAGAAACAAAAGTTTGACGTATAGAACAACTCTTGAACTGTTGCTCTTGACAATTGTTTTTATTTGTTTCAGAAATTATTTCGCAATCAGAAATACTAACATGCAACTTGTCAAATGTAGTTCTTTACATGTATTTAAAGAAAACACATGTTTGACCATATGGAAAACACTTGTACTAACTTGATTTTGATAAGTGTTCTTAGTTGTTTCAGAAATGGTTTCACAATCAGAAATGCTCATTTTATTTCTCTCTTAGTTCACCTTATCTGAATTCTATACATTCTGATATGGTTCCATATATACCAACCAAAACACTTTTGGTAGTATTTTTGTGACTTTAACCTAGTCATTTGGTTAAACTAAGTCACTCAGAAAAATTTTGCATTTGTCCACAGATTTGACAAAACAAAATAAATGGGATTTGTATAATCACATCTTTCAAAACAGTATTGAATCAAAATTCAAACTAACTGTAAATAAACACATTTCAATTTTGTCTAGTACATTCTTGAATAAAATACTAACTCTATGCTAGATAATTAATATTATTTCTGCAAAGTTCTGCAGAAAAAGGACTAAGAAATATTGTTAGATAATTGTCTGGTCATTATGAAAATTGAATAGTGAAAACCCTCAATTTGGGGATTAAATCGCATCCAATCTTTTTGGAAACCTTCCTACATGTAGATAAGTCACAACTTGACTTTGACAAGACTAGAATTTTTTTGTACTCTTTGTTAATAATGAACAAAAAATAAAAATAAACAGTGACATTTTAAATTTAGATATTAACAAATGTCTTGCACTTATAATCATGGAATTATCGTATTGCATTTTACTTCCATGTACTAACAGACTATTGAATGTTATTTGCTAACTATTAATCCGTCTTTTAAATAAACTGCTTTTCGTGTATTTTGCTCTTAGATTAACTGCTTCTACAGGTGCTAAAATTTGAGAACCAATTGACTTCTTTTTTTCTGCATCTTGTAAAGACTGGCAAAAAAGAAGCTTTATATAAAGAGATGTATTAGATAGTTCATTTCTAAATCTTGTAAACTACTCCAATCTCCACGTCCATGTCTAGCATTTTTAATGAATCTTGCATCCACAATGCTTTAAATTTTCTCTATTTATTTACTAATATTTTACTAATTATATCTAATTTTTTTCAAAATCTATATGATATGCCTTTATTCTTAAACTAAATTCTCAAAAAACAAATCCTAATGATAATCTTGTTTTTTATATATCAGTATCTTTGAGTCCTCTATAGTTCAGCTTTCGGATTCAATATAAAACTAAAGGAAAAACTTGTAGCAGTTTGATTAGCTGTTTTAACTACCAATCTCACATTAAGATTGAAAACAGACCCAATGAATGAATCCCTTACAGCAGAATCTTGCCAAACTTGTTCTCATTGCTTTGAAAACTTAAGACGTAAAGGCATAATTTTCTATCTATTAAAGAGCTTCCAAAAATCTCTCCCTTTCATGATTGGAAGATACATGTATTATTTGACAGTGATTCTCATATAGTGAGGGTAAAATATACCCTTAAGTCTTATGTTATCACCTTTTTGTGTACTTATCGCAAAATAGCACAAGTACATACTATGTTATATGCATTGGCAATGTACACTCTGATTTATGTAATCAAAATATAAGCCATTTCCCTGAATCAAGTCTTTGTGAAATGCACCATAGTGGCATCCCCTAAACTCTTCTTAATCCAAGAGACAATCTAATGTTTACTTAAAAACATATAAAAGTCTTTGTTTCGTTAATGCAAACAACCAATTGGTCATAGCAGTACATACTGATAATATTAATGTTCTTCTTGTCAGTAATAAACTGACCTTGAAAATTAAAAAAATGATATTATGAGTTGTTACAAGCTATCGACAGGATTTAGAACGGTGTTCCATTCTTACTGACTCAACATATTAGTATTTTCTTAACATCTGTAAGAGAATAATTTATCAGTAAAGAAAAATTGACAGCAATTTCCTGCTCCGAGAAAATATTTCAGGCTTCTGAGAATTTACTGTCCTGTTTAAATCTGGACATAATTGAAATTTGTGTATTGACATGTTTAAACTACATACACATTTGTAAGTACTAAATAACTCTGTACTATTTCAGTGTTTTTATCTGTCGTCACCATTTCCAGACACTCTTTCAATATATTATCAATATGAGTAGATATATAAGTGACTGAACTGCTGGTTCATCACAAAAATCAATGTGCAACCAAAAAATTAGCTAACATCAAACTGTGTGTTGTACAAAACATGCAACCTGCTTGTGCTTGCAGGTTGTTTTAAATACAATAAAGGTAGACATAGTTACCTAGATGGAACGATGTCTACAACAATCAGATAGACCTGGACTAAAATTCACTATTCTGATTCGAATTTATTTTTTTTCAGTACGTCAAATACTGAAGTTTTTATTTCCAATAATGATCTATGCTCCCTAAATATGAATGTGCAGTCAATTAATAATTATGATATTTAGGTAAGATCAAACCTGTATTGTAGAATGCATGCAACTTACAGATCCAAAATCATGCATGTTCTAGTTCCTATGTTTCCTGGATGAAACGATGTCAACATTAATCAAATAGACGGGCAAAATCCCTATTCTAATTTTAATTTTATTTGTGTTGCATCAACCTCTTTTTATTTTCAATAAACATGGTCTATGTTCCCTAAATGGAAGGTTAACCAAATAAACATAATCAGTTCTGGGCAAATTCCCTATTCTGATTATGATTTATCTTATCAACTTTTAATAGTATCAATGTTGGTCTACGCTCCCGTTATCCAAATAAAACAATCGGATATGGGTAAATTCCCTATTCTGATTGAAATTTATTGAACCACTTAAGGTTCTTGTGACAATAGTGGTCTACGCTCCGTGTATGGAACGTTATCCAAATAAAACAATCGGATATGGGCAAATTCCCTATTCTGATTGAAATTTATTGAACCACTTAAGGTTCTAGTAACAATAGTGGTCTACGCTCCCATAAGGACGTTATCCACATAAAAATAATCAGAACTAGTCAAAATACCTATTCTGATTGTAATATAGTGATGTGTTTACTCAGTCTCGTGTACAGACTGTAAACAATCAACTCATACAAACTTTCCATTTGACCCGTTTCGTAGATTGCTCTAAACAGCTAAAATTCGGTCAGCGTGGAAGAAGAATTAAAACATCCGTTTATTTTTAAAAACGGAGCACTCACGTAACATGTCCGATTTTGACAGAAAAGTCCTGCCTTTCCTCGCACTGACTTAATGTTTGAAAATGGCAGCTAAACAAAGGTTAATTTCTAGGTCGTCGTTGTTACAGACTCGTAATCAGTAATGTTGACGAAACGTGCATATCAGAAACTTGACAAGCGCGCTGTATAAACATTAAATTAATCGTAAAACGATATTCAAAAACAAATGATGTCTTTTATAAAACATAAGGATTTTCAACAGTAGACTGTTAAAGATCCTTGTCGACGAGAAACATGCGTTCACCTGAACGCATAAAAATAAAACTAAAGTTACTGTATGTTACACAGGTAAATTATGACGGAGGTGAGTACATCTTATAGATGTAATTTTTAATCACCTAGTTAATTGCGATGAGAACATGTTGTGAAAGCAAACATATTCTATATAGTATAAATGTAATTTCATGGTAAGTATATTTAATCAAATTCATATAAAATAAAGACATCATTAGTTGTTTTTGTTTGTTAGAAGTTAGACAAAGCTGCATAATTGTGACATTGCATTTATTGATGGATGATAATTTTTATTGTGTTTACCTGGGACAAAAAGCACAGACATATTGATGATACTGCAGCAGGATGGTTTTAACTATTTGTATAAAGTTGTATATTTCAAAAGGTAGACTTCCTGAATGTTTTATACCTTTTAAACAGATGCGTAAACTAGTTGTATAAAGCTTTATATTTCAGAAGGTAGAAGACCTTGATGCTTTATAACTTGTATGCAGATACCTTATGTTATGAAGTTTCCGTCTGTAATATGTCCATTGTCCTTGACCTTATTTTCATGGTTCAGCGATTGCTTGAAAAAAAAAAGATTTTTTTTGTCCCGTGAATTTCTCCCTTATTGTGAGTAATAGGATAAGTATTAGATACAGAACAAAGGTAACCAAAAAAAAAAAAAAAAAAAAAAAAAAAAAATAGGCTGGTAACAACCGTTGTATAGTTTTTCTGCACGAGTAGTCTGGTCAAATCCGAGGGGAAACCATCCCGTTTCTTTTGTTACTTTTGTTTTGTCAGACTTCTTAAAGTGACAAGCCAAAAAAAAAAAAAAACAAAAAAAACAAAAAACAAACTTTTAAACTATATTTCCTATCATAATAGTCTAATAGTTTAGAAATAAGTTAATGTCCACTTTCTTATCCATTATATATTTTAATGACAAATAAATTGCTCCCTTCCCCGGCTTACATCCGCCCCGAAAAAAAACCCAAAATAAACAACAAAAATATGAATAACAGATATACGACGTAAGAAAGTGAAATAAGAAAGAGTCATAAGACAAACGTAAATACAACATGTATAAATATGAAATCAATAAAACAAAGAACAAAATATATAAATATAATAGATATAAGAAGATGTGGTATGAGTGCCAATGAGACAACTCTCCATCCAAGTCAAAATTTATAAATGTAAACCATTATAGGTCAAAGTACAGTCTTCAACACGGAGCCTAGGCTCACAGCGAACAGTAAGCTATAAAGGGCCCAAAAAATTACTAGTGTAAAACCATTCAAACGGGAAAACCAACATAAAGCTGTTTCTCTTTTTTTGTATCCTCTTATTTTGGAAATCAACTTTTTTTTTTTGGTTTAATTTCATGATCATTACAGTAATGTGATATTCGAGTAGACCCAAGTATTAATCACTTGACACAATATTTTTTTCATTTTCGATCCCTATATCCAAAATGGATGGTAGTTTATTTGACATTGAGATTGATTTTGCGCTATCACAATCGACTTAAAAAAATCCTTGAACATGAAGAGAAAAGGGAAAAGCCTCCGTATAGTTCGATTTAGAAGATTAAAAAAAAACATTTCAGCTTAACTGCTAAGCAATTCCACGAGAGGTTTGTACATGGAAGCATTTTATGGTTGCAGTCAGTAACTTTGTAGACACTTTATTTAATTTCAGCATTTTGGGACATATATATCTAGTTAGCTTTTTTATAAATATAATTTTATGAACACTTTTCATATAAATTATATTTATAACACCAGGTAATTAGGTCACAAGATGTACGATAAAGTCCTATGAACTCACTGAATGCACAAGTGACTCTATTCGTAAAAAGTGTTCGTGTATTACCCGTTATTGTACTGTTTTTCTATGGCTCTGCTGGAGGCAAAGTCGTACAACTATATTTGGTATATGGGTTCTTTGCAAGGAATACATGTCCTTCAGACAGAGTTCACCTGACCTCGACCTCATTTCATGGATCAGTGATCAAGGTAAACAGTTAAATGATTAGGTCTCTTTCTCAGATACTATGAGCAGTAGATCAACTATATGTAGTGTAAGGAATGGTTGTACATGTCAGTATGTCATGTTCAACTGACCTTGACCTCATTTTCATGGTTTATTGGTCAATGTTAAGTTTTTGTGTTTTGTTCTGTTTTTCAAATACTATAAGCAATAGGTCAACTATATTTGGTGTATGGAATGATTGTAAGGTGTACATGTCTGTCTGGCTGCTATCATCCAACCTTGACCTCATTTTCATCGTTCATTGGTCAATGTTAAGTTTAAGTGTTTTGGTCTGTTTTTCAATACTTTAAGGAGTAGGTCAACTTTATTTGGTGTATGGAATGATTATAAGATGAAAATGTCTGTCTGGCATGTACCATCGGACCTTGACCTCATTTTCATGGTTCATTGGTCAATGTTATTGTTAAACTTTTGTGTTTTGGTCTATTTTTCCAATATTATAAGCAGTTTTTAAACTATATTTGGTGTTGAAATGATTGTAAGTTGTACATGTCTGTCTGGCAGGTATAATCTGAGCTTCAACTCAATTTCATGGTTTATTGGTCAATGTTAAGTTTTATTTTTGTGTCTGTTTTTCAATTACCATAAGAAATAGGTCAACTATATTTGGTGTTTGGAATAATTGTAAGGTGTAAATGTATGTCTATCAGGATTTATCTGACCTTGACCTCATTGTCATGAATATTAAAAATGCTAAGTTTATGTAGTAAAACTTTAATCTTTAAGACTTTCAACATAAAGTCAATGGTTAGTAAAGCAGGCGAGACATTTCAGCGTGTGCACTCTCGTTTTCTCAGATATTATAAGCAATAGGTCAACTATATTCGGTGAATGGAACGATTGGAATGTGTACATGTCTGCGTTGCAGGGTCATGTAGCTGACCTCATTTTCATGGTTCAATGATCAATGTTATGTTTTCATGGCTTGGTCTGTCTCTAAGATACTACAAGCTAAAAGTTCAACTTTATTTTGTGTAAATAATGATTGTATGATGTACATGTCTGTCTGGCAGGGTTTATCTATGACCTCATTTTCATGGTTCATTAATCGACGTTAAGTATTTCATGTTGAGGTCTGTTTCTATATGCTGTAATCAATAGGTTTAATATTTGATGTATTGAATTACTGGAATGATTGAACGGTATAGAAGTTTGTTTTGCATGATCATCTGAGCTTGACCTCATTTTCATGGTCATTGTTCAACATAAAGTTTTCGTAATTAGGTCTGTTTATCAGATGCTATAGGCAAAATGTTAAGGAAAGAGAGGAGAAAGATGCCAAAGGGATATTTAAACTCGTAAGTCGAAGGCATGGCAAAAAACGACCAAAAGATAAACAGTAGTATACAAAACACATCATAGAAAACTAAATAAAGGCAACAGTAGTATACCGCTATTCAATAGCCATAATTCGATTAAGCAAAAACAAATCCGGGTAACAAACTAAAACTGAGGGAAACACATCAACTATAAGAGGAAAACAACGGAACAACAAAAGCACTGAACTACAACAAACGCAAACGCCAACGTACATATAAACGGACTGTCTGATAACAACGGCTATATTCCTGACTTGGTACAGGACATTTTAAGAAAAATAGACTGTTGCTGGATGATCTCAGATGCACTGGAATTTTAAGCAGATCCTGCCCCACATGTGGCACCCGTGGTGTTGCTTTTATGTAAGTACAAACCCGATGATAAGTGTAATTCGGTGGGTAACATTTGAGGAAAAGATGACAGGATTGTTTTTACAACAATTTGAACATGTCCGTCGCCATCTATGAAACAGATATTCCATAACATTCACCCAATTGGAATGGATGATTTCAATTTCATCGCTTGGAACTCTTGGTTTAATAGCTTCCTTGTAATCAGCAAGCCTCTATCAAGGAAATCATGATATGAAATGCAAGCTCTTGAATATCGTATCGACCTGGAGATATGTACTCCATATGGAGGTGCTGCTGGAATATTGCTACACAGAAATGGAATGTTCACAATTGGGAAGCTGAAACGTAATCTTTCATCGGAGTTTACAAAATAGAAAAATAGAATAAGACGTAAAGTCGGTTTTTTTTTCTGTGAATAAATGCTGAGTTTACAAATTTTGCATTTGGAATTTTATAGTGTGTCTGTAAATGAGTAAGTCTTTCGCTTTCGTCGCTAATGCGGACATAGGTTGATATTTGTGCCTAAGTTTATCATAGCATGGACAGTTGAATAGAAAGTGCTTCGTCTTAGACTTCATATGTTTCACACAATACAATGCTCGGTCCGTTGGCGACTCGTAGAGAAAACGTAAGTAGCAAAAATAATCAGCTGAATAAAATCACAAATGAGTCAACATGGCGGAAATCTTCAGTTAACTTCTTATAGGAGTTATTGCCCTTGAATTACGATTTGACCCATTTTTGTATTTTGCAGAAACTATAGTAGATAGGGAGTTACTGTAAACAACAAAAAATATCAGCAAGTAAGTCAACAATTTTTGCGTTTTTTAACAGACGAGGAATTGCATATATGCAAAATTGCCAATTAATGACAGCGAAACAGTCTCCTTGCAGCCTCTTATGTAGTTTAAAACTATTCGCACCCTTCAGTACACATTACCTACGGTTGTATTGTCAATTATTACTTTCCTTTTATCAAAACTAATATCCTGTTCTTTGGGTAATAATTTTTAAATCAGAAAGTGGTCGTTAGATATTGTACATAACGAAACATTTCGTTCGTTTTCCTTATAGTATTTTCACATATTTAGGCCATTTACATTGTGATGAGGTAGACAAAATATTCTAATAGAAATTCCTCGTACAATTGACTGTACTTAAGTAGTGACAGATCAAAGTAAAATCAAGGTGGGCGTTTAATCAATTTATCTTATACACCGAAATGTAGAACAAACTTCTCACCATTCTACTCTATCTGCTGTTGTGTTTCGATTTTCAAGTTTATACAATTTCTAGATTAAACAAAAGTTTTCAATAGGTCAAATCAACTATTTTTATTCATCTAGCATCCCATGATACAGATGATATGCTTAAAGAAGGGATCACTGCTCTTGGGAATTGGTTGCATCGTTTACAAAGTGAAATTACTCCTTCACTTCAGACACGAGATTTACAACAAAATAGTTCTGAACCATGTACAATTAATAGTATATGATGAGTGAATCACTTTGAAAGACATTTTTTGTCAAATAATTTGCAATTAGTATAAACGAGGGTTTGGATGGGGGTCCTCAATTCTGTATTCTTTAATCTTTTAAGCAATTTTTCTCTATTCTTTATAAATTTTACCCATTATTCTTTATATTTTATTTTTCTGGCCTATTTTTTTTTTTCTCTTTTCATTTTTTTTGGGCACATTTTTCTGTAATATTGGCCCATTATTCCCCATTTTGTAAACCCCATCCAGACCCTCATAAACAGTTAACTAAGTAATATCAGTTGTCTATTTCAAGGATTATCATGGACTTCTGGTTATATATATTACTTGTTCTTTACAGAAGTGTTTATATGTTTTACATGGTCCCACCATGATTTCAACCGTGTTTTTTATTATATCCCATTGATTGTTTTATACTATTCATTGTCTTAACACGCTTAAGAAGGCACAGATTTTGTGGTCTTGATTGTTTTCTTATCCAGTCTGAAAAGTTTTATTTATAATTAATACTTGCGACAAAATAGCTTTTAAAGAATGATAAATAGCTGGGTCGTCAAGATATTCGAATAAACACATCTTTTAAGTTCATACCAATATTCTTTCTACAGACAAATATATCCTTTAGATTTATTATGATGAGATATATTCAAACAGCGGTGTCTATCAGATGTGAATTCATAAAAGTGTGAAAATTTACTCCAAAATTTTCAACGCCAATTTTGCAGTTATATCAAAACATTTGATTTTTCTTCTCTTTACACTACTTTCCGATGCTCAATTGAAAGATCGACTACACTTTATCATCAAACAGAGCTATTCTACATATATAGGAATTATAGATACAAATAGCTTGTTTGAGTTCATGAAACATTTTACTTGGTGAAGAAGCAGACTGATTACACACCGAAGACGATATTATCAAAACGCTGGACATTTTGATCATCGACATATCTTCCCGACTTAGTTTTTGTACTCAAATGAAGCAGAATGTAAATAAAGTCTTCCCAAAAACAAAACGAGAAAGCATCTTGTAATGTTCTTTAATTTCACTTTCAGATATCTTGATGATGTCCAGTCAATCAACAAACCAGATTTCAATGAGTGGTTGCATCTCGTATATGACAGTGAACTTGAAATTAAGTATGCTATCGAAACTAGAATGTCTGCTACATATCTTGATAATTTCCTCGATATTGACACAGGTGGGTGACTTCAAACTAAGATGATGTCTGGTGACGCATGCATACCAGGAGATACTTACCCCGTCGATACACTCGGCCTCGTTCCTTCCGAGTTCCTGCCATTCCCTTAGTTTTTGTTTGTTCCTAGAATTTGTATCTTCTAAATTAATTTAAACATCGGTAAACTACTGTTGACAACATAGTGAAAACCAAGTATTGAAAAACAATCAGAAATCACGTGATCATCACGTGTGTTAATATGCACGTACTTTGAATCGATTGATATTTGAAATTTTTACCATTATCAGATGAAAAACTAAGTAGGATTCATATTTATAAAGGATCACGGATTTTATGCCACAGTTCAAGACGGATTTTGTCGACAGCATTTCAGACACCGTAAACTATTTATTCATAGACAATTTAACAATATTTTTGAGAATAATTGAACACTGTCTTCAGCTGATAATGTGATTACTGGGGCAGTGGAATGTATACTTAAAAATGCTAAGAGATTATTATTCATAGACGTGTTAATATAATCTTTACTGAAAAAAGCGCACAGATCCAGTATTTGAGAAATAATGATCACACACACTATTATTATATCCAAAAAGATAGAACATGTTTATATAAAAATCTTGAAATCTTTTGAATTACTTGGTTTGATCAATTTGAGGAAAAGACCATAAAAGCCATAACTGTAAAAGGCGTGGCAGTCAATCTCAAAATTGAACTGTAGAAATGGGAATCTAACATCGAATTTGTCTTAAACAAACAAGCGACTACGGTTTTCTATTATGGAATCATTTGACCTTTGAAATAATAAAATTGCAACAGCGCCACACATACAATACTATGAGATAACATTGAATAATATATCAACTGCCCTTTTCAACTGATTATTACAATTTGTTATTATGCTGTTTTGGTACACCACGGTACCATTTAAAAAGGGGGACACCCGCCAACATGTTTAACCCCGCCACACTCTTTAATTGACTGTCCTAAGTCATGTAACCTGTAATTATTTGTCGTTTGTTGCTTCATATCATACTTGTTTTTTTGATTTTTGTTTCGTACATAAAAAAAGTATAAGAAAAATTCCGAACTCATTTGGCAAATTCAAAAAGGGGAAGTCCATAAGAACTGACAAAACCAAACTCTATCAATCAACGGAACAAGTGAAAAACAACTGCTATATTCCGGACTTGGTACAGGCATTTTTCGAGGAAAATGATGGGTTAAACCTGGTTTTGTAGCTAGCTAAACTTCCCACTTGTATGAAAGTTGTTTATAGTTCCGTTATTCTGACAAAATTGGGTGATTAACCCAAACAAACATAATAGATTAACGTGACAATAATTAGGATCCAGCAGCCAAAACTGTGTAAACATACATCACAGACGACACATAACACAACAAACTAAAAATTCAAACAAACATACAAATTAATCTAACAAGGACGCCAACAAAAAATATTCAAAATGTTTGGTTTTCCAGATTTTTGGACTCTAGCGTATACCTAATGAAGGTTATTCATATCACTTCATTTAATAGCATCCTTGTAAACAGCAACCTTTCTTAAAGGAAATCCTGATAAGAAACGTTAGCTTTGAAATATGGGTATCAACTTACCATGAAACTTTTATCATAAATATACGTTGTATGTCATGTCATACATTAGTCATATCTTATAAACAAGGAACAATCTAAAGGAACTAAACATGTCGGTGATTTAATTTTACTTGACAAAGAGGGACGAAAGATACCAGAGGGACAGTCAAACTCATAGATTGAAAATAAACTCACACCGCCATGGCTAAAAATAAAAAGACAAACAGACAAATAATAGTACAGAAGACACAACATAGAAAACTAAAGACTAAGGAACACGAACCCCACCAAAAACTGGGTTTGATCTCAGGTGCTCCGGAAGGGTAAGCAGATCCTGCTCCACATGTGGCACCCGTCGTGTTGCTTATGTTATTACAAATCCGGCAAATAGTCTAATTCGGTAGGTCACATTCGTGAAAAGGGAAGGGTACTGTAGTTACGACATAAGGAAGATATCCGATATCATCTGTGAAACGGTTATTCCATAACGGTCAACCAACTCATGATGGCCTCCGTAAAATTTACGAAGGGATGATTTCAACTTCACCACTTGGAACTCTTGGTTTAATAGCTTCCTTGTGAACAGCAATCCTGTATCAAGGAAATACAAGGCCTGGAATATCGTATCAATTGGGAGATATATACTCCGTATGCAGGCGCTGCTGGAATGTTGCTACATAGAAATGAAAAGTTCACAATTGGGAAGCTGAAATCATCTCTTTTGTCGTAAAGTTTTGTTTTCAACCGACCCTCATTATCAATTTCTAGATGCAAGTCAAGATATGAGGCAGACTTATCTGTATCTGTAGTATCCTTTATCTCTAGTTCGATGGTTTATTCGTTCAACATAGTCACCAAATTTTGTATTATTTAGTGAGAGAACATCATCTATATAGCGGAACGTAAAGTTAAAGGATATTGCTAACTTCTTATCTTTTTTCCTAAGAAGTTCCTGCATGAAGTCAGCCTCATAATAATAAAGAAACAAGTCGGCAAGAAGAGGGGCACAATTGGTTCCCATTGGAATTCCGACAGTCTGTTGAAAAACACGTCCTCCAAACGTAACAAATATGTTGTCAATCAAGAAATCAAGTATTTTGATAATGTCAGTTTCAGAAAATTTTTTGTTTGAATCAGAGTGATTCTTTACAAAGTAGGATTTATCCCTCCCCAAGACAAGATACTTGTATCTACGTTCGCCCTTCTTTTTAATGAAACAAAGTAATACCAACTCTTTCAATTTGTCTTTTAGTTTGGAATGGGGAATACTTGTGTAAAGTGTAGAAGAGTCAAATGTTTTAATACTATTGCAAGATGAGAGAGTCTTAGATTGTATGTACTCTAAAAGATCTTTGGAATTTTTTAGTATCCACATCTGATTCACGCCACCTCTAGAATAGGCAGTTTCACAGTAACTTTGGAGCCCGGCTTTGATTGCTGATCAAATAGTTGTTAGTAATTTAGAAAGAGGTTTCGTGGAGCACTTGGAAGACCCAGCAATATACCGTTGTTTGTAAGGACACTTATGTAGTTTAGGTATCCAAAACAGTGATGGAAGATCCAGTTCTTCATCTTTGGTTGAAATTCCAAAGGAACATAGAACAGACCTATGATAATTCAGGATTTCCTCTTTTGTAAGTGTCGTGAGGGTATATGTTGAGTTTCCAAGTGAATTGTCAATACCTAATTCATTTATCAAGCAGTTTATGTAATCATATTTACACACAAAAACGATGTTGTTTGGGGCTTTATCTGCGGGGACAACGACATATTTGTCATGGAGGTAGGACAAGTGTTTTGCAACATTTATGTCTTAAAAAATTGACGTAGCGTGGGTATTGATAGACCCATTTAGTTTCTTAATTCGGATTTGTATCAACGACCTCACAGCCTTAATCCATTCGGAAAGAGTATCTACGTCTTCTTTCTCGCGTTTAGCCCATTGCCTGGCACAATCCTCGACTGAATCCATCAGTATTTTGAAGTTGTATTTCCAATTGATGGATTTAGGCTCACGATATTTCGGACCTTTGGATAACAAATTTCGCAGGGAAGTGTTATATATGACAAGATTTAAAATGTTTCAACTGAAATAATGTAATACACAAAAGCGATTAGTATTTTGAACCTATTCATCGCTTAGTATGTGCAATAAATGTCAACACGCATAATATAGGTAACATTTTACACGTACCCCATACTAGCGGTAGACATTGAACGACAATAAGGTTTCATATTTTTAACATGTTCTTTGGTACCTTTTTCATAGAAAACTACTGTAAATCAACTTTTTCAAGATTGATTTATTTACTTGACTTTTGCGAGTAGAAAAATAAGGCGAAAATAAATTACAGCGAATTTGTCCCAATTTTATATTGATATAAATGAATAAACCAATAAAGTTAGAAAATCGTGAAAATAAAAGGTTGTTAATTTCACATGACAAAATAGGAATATCAATTGCATTTTAAGCAGATTTATATGGTATCAACTGGAATTATATAATGGATATTGTAAAATCTACTATTTTAAAGAAATTTGACCACCGTAAATGTAAAAAAATTTGACACCTGCTCTCCATCGTAAATGTAAAGAAATTCTACACCTGTTCTGCACTCCACCGTAAATGTAAAGATATTCTACACACGTTATGCTCTCCACCGTAAATGGAAAGAAATTCGACACCTGCTCTTCACCGTAAATGTCAACACGTTAAATATCACACAGGTTACAACACTTGTTTTGTTAGGAATTGGTGCAGTGGGTCATGACTTAGTTACATAACTGAATATAAGTTAAAAACAAGGGGTCAGATTAAAACAATAACATGTTTCTTAAAGTTTTAAACATTAAATTGGACTGTTAAGTACCATATGGCTATTATGTTTGTTTTTCAAAAATAAAAAGGTAATCAAACGACTCAGATAAAAAACACTTGTATAAATCAACTTTAATATCCAATCTGTTTTACAACTATTTATGTCATTAACCTTTTAGAAATAATATATATATTTACCATGGTATAGTATAATGATTTTTACATAAATTGAACTTAAAAAGTAATTAAATCAACGAACCATAATACTTCTTTTCACTTATCAACAAAATGTCGTTCTACTTCTTGTAATATACTTTATTATTTATAATATACAATTACTGCGAAATATTTTGAAGTAATCGCTACTTGTGAACATCATTAAAGCTAAAGAACATTTAGTGAGATGATTTATTTGTGTATTGAGATGGTTTAGGTAACGTTTGCCATGATTCAATACAGTAATTATTATAGTTTATACTCTTAACATTTAACAGTTATTCAAATGAGTTTCATCAACTCAGTAATCAGTCCTTCAGTACTGACATGATTTATAAAATAACTTTCTTCAATTGATTGGTGATCAATTTCAAAATATTAGGAAACTAAGGTTTCAACTCCTCCATGCAAAGTTGACCTTGTTTTCCATTCGTTTGATGTGTTTGGGCTTTTAATTTTGTCATTTAATTAAGGATTTTCCATTTTGAATTTTCCTTGGAGTTCGGTTATTTTACTTTCAAGATAAATTATTCGATTTTTATGTAGTTTTTGGTTATAAAGCTCCACGGGTATTCAAGAACTCTTACATCCTTAGTTTTCTAATGTTTGTTTGTGAGCGTTACTGATGAGGTAAAATACAGAAAAGCGAAGAAAAGACTCAAGGCAGTAATCAACAATCATAAGTCCAATAAAATACAGAAAAACGAAGAAAAGACTCAAGGCAGTAATCAACAATCATAAGTCCAATAAAATACCATAGCCAAAAAGCAAAATGACGAATAGAAACCCAACAATAATGAAATCACTAAACAGAAAAATAAAGATTGATCAACACTTACCTTAACAACCAGTGTGCTCCAAAACGGTAGGCAATTCCTGCTCCGCTAGTGAAACCGCCGTGTTACTGTAGTTAAAATGCGTTGATGAGTCTTATATGGTGGAAAGTTATCAAAGAATCATTTTAATTTGTTCAGTAGTTATCATTATGGAAAATATGTAAATTATGTATGTATGTATGATTATAAAGCGAATACTTCATTTCTATGTAGCAACATTCCAGCAGCGCCTGCATGCATATGGATCATATATCTCCCAGTTGATATGATATTCCAGGGCTCTTATTTTCTATCATAATTTCCCTATTAAACCAATAGTTGCAAATGGTAAAGTTGAAATATTTCCTTCGTAAACTTTACGGACGCCATCACGAGTTGGTTGACCGTTATGGAATATCTGTTTCACAGATGACGACGGATATGTTAATTGTTGTAACCACAATCCCGTCCTCTTTTCCCCAAATGTGACATATCGAATTAGACTTATCACCGGGTTTGTACTTACATGATCAACACGACGGGTGTTTCATGTGGAGCAGGATCTGCTTACCCTTCCGGAGAACCTGAGATCACTCCCGATTTTGGTGGGATTCGTATTGCCCAGTCTTTTGTTTTCTATGTTGTGTTTGTGTACTATTGTTTGTCTTTTGGTCTTTTTCTTTTTTCCCATGGCGTTGTCAGTTTATTTTCGACTTATGAGTTTGAATGTCACTTTCGTATCTTTCGACTTCGTTCAAAAACGTGAGTCAGTGGTAATTTCCCTTAACTATTGTTTCATCTTCATCCATCTTGATTCTCTCTTATTTGAAATAGATGATACTGTTGGAAAGGGTGAAATGTTTCAATGTACATGGATCGGCCATACGTTAGAAGTTATTAAACTGGATTATGTGAAATTGTTAATAAAATTCTTAAAATATTTGATCATTTCAATTTCAAATATTAAGTACCGCTTGATACACAGAGTCGTCTTCTTTTGATATTGGTGATATTACCTATTCGGTAACCTCCCTTTGTGGTCATAATTTTTTTTGTCACATAAAGTCACAAAACTACAACTAGAAACGTCGATAACGACAGCTTAAACGTGACCGTTCCCAATATTGGCTCTTTTACATTTGTTGGTGTTATTTAATAAATTACTCCGAGGCCATTGTATTGTCTGTTTTTATTCGACTTATTGGTTTATATTGCTCCTTGGTATCATCTCCAAACCCCCTTTTTGTTCACTAAAATGGTAAGATATTGCGAATAATTAAATTGGCATACGAATTTTTTATCTGACCATTCTGGGTCTTCATGAGTATATTTTTATACGATTCCAAAGTAAAAGTAAACAGATCAAACCCAATTCATTTTACTTATGATCCACCTCATTAAGTCTATAGTTCCCCGAGTCCATAATCCACCAACATAAGATATCTGGGTGGAACATACATTACACTTTGTAAATTTCATGCGTTCGTAGCGCTTTACTGAATCCACCTTCTCCAGAAAACCTCAAAACTAAACAATTGAAAATCAAGGACATAAAAAAAAACTTGAGGGGCTATATGACCAACAGGGACCTTAAGATAAGGTCAATTAATTCATCTAGGGTGAACATTGCCAGAGGGGAGTTGGGACAGTACCAAAGCTTTGGCTTCGAGGGGCTATATGACCAACAGGGACCTAAAAATAAGGCCAATTAATTCATCTAGGGTGAACATTGCCGGAAGGGGAGTTGGAATAGTACCAAAGCTTTGACTTCTATGAGCTATATAACCAACAGGGACCTAAAAATAAGGCCAGTTAATTCATCTAGGGTGAACATTGCTGGAGGGGAGTTGGAACAGTATTAAAGCTTTGACTTCAAGGGGCTATATGACCAACAGGGACCTAAAAATAAGGCCAGTTAATTCATCTAGGGTGAACATTGCCGGAGGGAGTTGGAACAGTACCAAAGCTTTGGCTTCTAGGAGCTATATGACCAACAGGGACCTAAAAATAAGGCCAATTATTTCATCTAGGGTGAACATTGCCGTGGGGGAGTTGGAACAATACCAAAGCTTTGGTTTCTAGGAGCTATATGATCACCAGGGACCTAAAAATAAGACCAATTAATTCATCTAGGGTGAACATTTCCGGAGGGAAGTTGGAACAGTACCAAAGCTTTGAATTCGAAGCTAATAATATACTAACAGTCCACCAGCAATGATATCGACCCAGTACTAGTCAACAAAAACACTTTATAAATTACTTGCATCAGAAGCGCTTTTCTGGATTCAATTTCAGCAGCAATGCTCAAACCCAGACTTTTGAATACCAAAGAAGTATAAATACATAAACATGTGAGGAACTATAAAATAGACGCAAAGTTTTCTGTTATTGAAAGTAGTTTCGCCGAATGATTGTACAAAAGAGTTATACCTATATCAACTACATATGTGACAGTTTAAGATTCCCTCTATGAGAAAATGTTTCACATGTTGCTCATCAATGACCCAGAAAAAATCTGTAAAAAATACTTTTCTGGTAGGTCAATTCCTTATATTATAGTATTTCTGTTTTGAATGTGACCTGAGCAACACGACGGATGCCACATATGGAGCTGGATCTGCTTACTCTTCCGGAGCACCTGAGATCACCCTCAGTTTTGGTGGGGTTCGTGTTGTTCAGTCTTTAGATTTCTATGTTGTGTTTTGTGAACTGTTGTTTGTCTGTTTGTCTGTTCGTGTTTTTCTTTTTTAGCCATGAGTTTGAATGTCCCTTTGGTATCTTTCGCTTCTCTTTTAAAAAGTAAATGGAAGTGATATGAGTATGTTTAGATTTGGATCTAAACTATGAAATTGTTTATAAACACCATGAAAAATCATTGACGACTAAATTGAAACATAAAAATTGCAAACATATTTTCTAAGCCATGATAATTTCCAGTATTCTTGCCTTAATATTCTACAACGAAAAAGTTCATCGTATAATGTTTAAGGTAAAATATTGATTCAAGCATTTTATTTGTTTTTATTTTGCATAAAATATGAGGCATTCCGATGAAGCTTTCGGAAGGCACATAAATAAGTCGTGGCCCACTGCACCAAATTTATGACAAAATCACTGCAATAAACATTCCTCTGTAAGCTGTGTTTACATTTGGGTAACACATACTCAACCTTGAAGTTACGCAAAAAAAGGTTTAATACACCTTCTGTAAGTATTCTTTGGTATAATTCTCCTAGGAACAATCACTAAACTTTTATAAAAGCATTCTTGTTTAATCAACTGTATGAACAATTTGACAAATTTTATAGACCATTCCATATATTAAAAAAATATTTCAAATGAACGAGAGAATGTATGGCATATACTTCAATAAGACATCATTAGAGCAACAATAGACGAAAATATTATGATACAAAACTACTTTAAGAAAGTACGATGTACTACGAGCACATGGTGTTTAATCATTTGAAAAGGGCCTGGTGTTGTGGATACTTAATCTTCTCTTCACGATAAAATAAAAGTGTTGTTCCAGCAAAACAATCTTCAAACAATATTGTTTTATTTTTCATGCAAAATCGTTATTTGAATTGCCTAACAAACAAACAAAAAAAAATAACAGAAAATCTGAGAATATCATTTACACAAACAAATTTGAAAGTATTATTTCGTTATTTTTCATCAATCACGAAAGAGAAGATTTTAGAAAATAAATCCTTTTTTCTCACCTTTGGTATTTACAGACAAAAGGGTAAATCTCTCTTCCTTATATTGCAAACCAAAAAATTTCACCAAAAATGTAAATAACTACATTGCATAATCGTCTATATGTTCAAAATTATTAGTACGATTCTTTCTTACATAATGAGTAGTCGTCAGAAGTTTGAAATGCAGTTTTAGTGTTAATTTGATTTTTATAGATTCAATCCGAAATTTTCAATCACAATCAGTATTGTTTTGCATAAATAAAAAATAAAGGTTTGATTTGTCTACACTCACCAAGTATTTGAGATGCTCAATTAAAAGAATAACTATTTATTAATGCTCTCCCAAAAAGGAATCGTATATACGAACTTCAATTGTGTCTTATTGTGAAGTGTTTCCAACCGAAGACGATATCATCAAAAATGCTGGACTTTTTTATATCGCCATTGTGTTTATTCGAATTTGGTGAACTGATATTAAAGTCGTTATTCTAATGGGTGCGAATTTTGCAGCACCTACTGTACAACTTGTTTTTGTATTCATATGAAGCATGCAATCTTCCTTCATCACCATTTCCCCTTTTAAAAGTGCGTTGTGCTATTACCGTTTTTGTAACAACAGGTGTCGTGGTTAAAGTCACTGCATACGAAAAAAAAACGTCTGCCAATTAAGGTATGGGAAGACAAAAATTCATTATCAGTACATTTCTAAAGCTTTTGATAAAACAAAGGATTTGAAAGTCTATCCAAGTTTGTAAAACATATTAAGACTTTTGTTAATCTGAATGATTATAAAACTTTAAGATATATGCATATGACGCAGCACAGCCCCCTACTTATAACCAGCAATAACTGCCCTTTTAGATAATCTGAATACCATTGTTTTACTGGTTAAAAGACAATGTAGTAATTTACATGTATCTTCATAAATATTCTTTCTTAATACAATGACAATATTACGAGGCGGAAAACGTTTTATCTACTCAGGTAAAGGACAATTCTTTAAAGTATCGTGTACATTTATTATATTAATTAAGCATATTATTGTTGTACATAAGATCTGGTTAGACATATATTTACGCTTGTTATACACAAGCAAAATGTTCTTAAAATTACTTACTACTTGTAATATATTAGTTTCTGGACTTGGGATAGCATTAAATTTAACCAAACTGACAGACGAACTGAATTCTACAGCTTGGAGCATCAATTTGAAAACCACTGAACAATTCGGTTTAATGGGCATTCTATTTAAACCTACTGAAATTATGAAAGGGTTTGAACGCATGGACAACTGGAACAGTTCCTGTAATATTTTACAAAAAGAAAACTCTACGTTGAGAATATTTTGTCTTGTTCATGGTGGAGCCAATCTAAAGTTTTCAGAATTTAGGAATTTCGCAGCACGACTGTCCTCTTCATATCTAATTGACTTGAATGTTATCTGTGTTGGTGGATACGTTAGGTTTCCTTGGCCATTTAGAGCTCACAAACTCAAAAGGATTTATATAAAAGACTGTGTAATACGAGAATTTCGTCGAGAATTCAAAGACAAAACAATTGATAGAATTCCAGATGCATTGCAACACGTACAAATAGAAAATGCAACAAAAATTGTTACTATGAAAGAGCTAGCTGAGTCACTACCTAAATCTTATAGCCCAATCACAAGAGCTGCTGAATGTGGACCAGAGAATGCTAAGATTATAATTCAAAGAGGAATATCTATAGAAATTGAAGAAGATCCTGACGAGTGGAAACAATTCAATAGAAATACTTACTACAACCACTATTTTAATACCCAAAAGAGAACGTGCATTTTTAATAATCTTGAAACGTTTGAAATAAGTGGTAGTAAGAGCTTGGAAAAAAATAAACTCAATAAAAAACTATACACAGACATTGCTCTAAATCTCAAAGTGTTAAATTTCTCTAATAATGGATTGACTGACACCCTATATAAGTTTGAAAGCTGCTGGCGGGAACGTTTACCAGTCATGGAGTATTTAGATTTCTCCAACAATCAGATGCAATCAATTCCAATTATAAAAGACAATGGAATGGTTTGGAACAAGGCATTGTCAGTTGGAATAATAGATATTAGACGAAATAAAATTAATTTCCTTACAACGGAAGTACTTGATTCTTTTTCATCCCACAAATTTGTTATGGTCGATATTAGAGAAAACCCATTTCGGTGTGACTGTGGAACAATTGGGGTATTCAAGTATCTTTCTACTAAGAACATGCCAAAATCTTATGACTACTTAAGGTCTTTAGAGTGTGCAAGTCCATTAAGTGTTCGCGGGCGTAAAATGTCAAGTCTTTCTATTAGTGACTTAAACTGTAGAAAAGTAACGATCATAAATATTCCAGCCATCGCACTCAGCATTGTAACAATAGCAATAATCATATCTGTTGTTTTAATAATATATTTCAGAAATCTGATTAAAATTATTTTATTTACTCGACTAGGTATCAGGTTCGCATGTAATGTTTCGAATTATGCTAACGAGGACAGATATTATGACGCGTTTATTTCCTACAGTGAGAAGGATGTCGACTGGGTTTTGCACTCGGCTATTCCTATGTTAGAAACAGGAGAAACTGGGAAAACATTTAGATTGTGCCTTCATCATCGAGATTTTGAAATAGGTGAAACGATTTCAAATAACATCATCAAAAGTGTTGAGAATAGCCATCACACTATATTACTGATTTCAAATGATTTTTTAAAAAGTGAATGGTGTATGATGGAGTTCAGAACGGCTTTACAGAAAAGTTTACAGGATAAAAACCGTCATATGATTTTGATAATGAAAGATATTGTCACAACGGATTACATTGATCCTGATCTTAAAACCTGCATTAATTGTCATACACATCTTGATATAAGAGATTTCTTGTTCTGGGACAAACTGAAATACGCAATGTCATTTAGGCAATAAGTTTTTGCATCATTCTTTTCGAATCTCTTTCTTTCATTCAAATGTTGAGTGACCTCGGCATGATACATTTCTATACATTCATGTGTTGCAAAAGCTTGAAACAGTAGAATACCGGGAAAGCATACAGGCTATGTCTATATCACAGATATTTTGTCTATGTTATAACCATAACCGATATATAATATCATCAAAGGTGTTGAAAACAGCTGCATGACTATCTTACTTATTCCTTTGTTTTCTTGGATAGGTAATGGTGCATAATGGATTTTCTGCTTGGACAAAAATTAAAAAATATTTAAATCATCTTGTTGATAGATATACATTTGGCACGACCTCAATGTTTTCATTGACAAGACACAAAGCATGGAAAATCAATCTCGTGCAATATCCCAATCATGATTCTTTTAATTTAACAATATTGGACGCATTCGAAGATTTATAACCGAGAACAAACGAAAAACAGTTCATATTTTACATGTCGTTTTAGCTATGGTAACGCTTTACTGTGCGCGAAATATGCATCTGTATTATCTAAGTTGCAACTTGTTCAAAATACAGCTGCTAGACTGATCACTCGACATAAAAATTGCCACCATATTACACCTGTTGTCATATCACTTCATTGGCTTCCAGTACAATAGTTCTGTCAATATACACTGTTGATGTACACATTTCAAGCTATACACTATCATGCTACTCTGTACATCAAAGAATTTGTCAGTTTTTATCAGCCGTCGACGGCATGAGTACGCTATGCGTATACAACCACCGCGAATACACCTTACAACTTACGGGAAAAGATTTTACAAAGCGACGCCAGTTCTCTGGAACAGACTACTCTGCACTCTGCTTTTAACATTGCTTCATCTAAGTAAGAATTTTATCATGTTTTAGAACAGTTTGAACGTTGTTTCATCTATGTAATTCTGTGAAGTTTAATAATTCTCCTTTCCTCTTGTTACATGTTTTAATTTGTTTATTGATATGATTATTTTATTGAGTTAAGCGCTTAGAGAAATTTTATTTGATAACAAACTTTATAAATATTGCATAATAAATGATAATCTTACCTGTAAGAGAAACATATGAAATCCTGAACACATATAAAAATGCTGTAATTAATAAAAAATATTTCAAATGTTAATGCATATATGTAGCGCATTAGGGGCATACGATAGAGAAAAGATCTCTTATCAGATTTTACTTAAAATTTTGACATAAGGTCAATTTTGATGTGGCTATCGAAAAATGCAAAGAAAATGTCCCGATATGTCTTTCTTTTCGAAATATTTTGTTCTGAATTTAGGACTATTTGAAGGAAAAAAAAATCTTTCATTTTCATATCCTTTGCCGAAAAATTTCAGTTCATCGTCTCTTAAGGTAACCAGTTGAAGGTAAAGTGAAACAAAATAAGTGTGAAATCATGCCATTATCGTTGAAAGAAAGCCGGAGCATACAGAAAAAAATATACCGTTGATTTTTTACTTATAAGTTTGACATGACATTCTCGAAAGCAGTATAAAACTGATTGCAAAAGAAAAATGATATATTTGGTGTATGGAATGATTTGAAGGGATACATGTCCATCTGACCGTGACCTTATTTTTATGTTTAAAACATCAATGTTAGGTTTTCGTAGTTTCTTTGGTCTCGCCTGTGGTATGCGAGACATAGGGATTACTATCAGGAGGATGCATAAACTAGTTGTATAAAGCTTTATATTTCAGAAGGTAGATGACCTTGATGCTTTATACCTTGTATGCAGATACCTTATGTTACGAAGTTTCCATCTGTAGTATGTCCATTGTCCTTGACCTTATTTTCATGGTTCAGGGATTGCTTGAAAAAAAACAAGATTTTTTTTGTCATGTGAATTTCTCCCTTATTCTGAGTAATAGGATAAGTATTGGATACAGAACAAAGGTAACAAAAAAAAAAAAAAAAAAACAGGCTGGTAACAACCGTTGTTCAATAGTTTTTCTGCACGAGAAGTCAGGACAAATCCGAGGCGATAGCCTAGGACCTGGACCTGACTACAAGTGCAGAGAAACTATACGACTGGTTGTTACCATCCCGTTTCTTTTGTTACTTTTGTTTTGTCAGACTTCTTAAAATGACAAGCAAAAAAAAAAAAAAAAAAAAAAAAGAAAGAAAAAATTTAAAACTATATTTCCTATCATAATAGTCTAATAGTCTAGAAATATTAAAGTTAATGTCCACTTTCTTATCCAATATAAATTTTATGACAAATAAATTGTTCCCTTCCCAGGCTCCTACCCGCCCCGAATAAAAAACCCAAAATAAACAACAAAAATATGAACAACAGATATAATACGTAAGAAAGTGAAATAAAAAAGAGTCATCAGACAAACGTAAATACAACATGTATAAATAAGATATCTATAAAATAAAAAACAAAATATATAAATATAAAGCTGTTTCTATTTTGTTTTATCCTCTTATTTTGGAAATCAACTGTTTTTGTTGTTGTTTAATTTCATGATCATTACAGTAATGTGATATTCGAGTAGACCCAAGTATTTATCACTTGACACAATATTTTTTTCATTTTCGATCCCTATATCCAAATTGGATGGTAGTTTATTTGACGTTGAGATTGATTTTGCGCTATCACAATCGACTTAACAAATTCCTTGAACATGACGAGAAAAGGGAAAATCCTCCGTATAGTTCGATTTAGACGATTTCGAAAAAAATATTTCAGCTTAACTGCTAATCAATTACACGAAAGGTTTGTACATGGAAACATTTTATGGTTGCAGCTACTCTTGAGGTCAGTAACTTCGTAGACACTGTATTTAATTTCAGCATTTTGGGACATATATATATAGTTAACTTACTTATAAATATAATTTTTATGAACGCTTTTCATATAAATTATATTTACAACATCAGGTAATTAGGTCACAAGATGTACGATAAAGTGCCTATGAACTCACTGAATGCACGAGTGACTCTAGTCGTAAAAAGTGTCCGTGTATTACCTGTTAATGTATTGTTTTTCTATAGCTCTGCTGGGGGCAAAGTCGTACAACTATATTTGGTATATGTTTTCTTTGCAAGGTCTACATGTCCTTCAGACAGAGTTCACCTGACCTCGACCTCATTTCATGGATCAGTGATCAAGGTAAACAGTTACATGATTAGGTCTCTTTCTCAGATACTATGAGCAGTAGGTCAACTATATGTGGTGTAAGGAATGATTGTCAGTTGTACATGTCAGTCTGTCATGTTTCATCTGACCTTGACCTTGACTTCATTTTCATGGTTCATTGGTCAATGTTAAGTTTTTGTGCTTTGTTCTGTTTTTCAAATAGTATAAGCAATAGGTCAACTATATTTGGTGTATGGAATGATTGTAAGGTGTACATGTCCGTCTGACAGGTATCATCCAACCTTGACCTCATTTTCATCGTTCATTGGTCAATGTTAAGTTTTAGTGTTTTGGTCTGTTTTTCAATACTATAAGGAGTAGGTCAACTTTATTTGGTGTATGGAATGATTACAAGATGAAAATATCTGCCTGGCATGTACCATCGGACCTTGACCTCATTTTCATGGTTCATTGGTCAATGTTATTGTTAAACTGTTGTGATTTAGTCTGTTTTTCAAATATTATAAGCAGTTTTTAAACTATATTTGGTGCTGAAATGATTGAAAGGTGTACATATCTATCTGGCAGGTATAATCTGACCTTCAACTCAATTTCATGGTTCATTGGTCAATGTTAAGTTTTACTTTTTTGTCTGTTTTTCAATGACCATAAGCAATAGGTCAACTATATTTGGTGTTTGGAATAATTGTAAGGTGTAAATGTCTGTGTGACAGGATTTATCTGACCTTGACCTCATTGTCATGAATATTAAAAAATGCTAAGTTTATGTAGTAAAACTTTTATCTCTAAGACTTTCAACATAAAGTCAATGGTTAGTCAAGCAGGCGAGACATCTCAGCGTGTGCACTCTTTTTGTCTCAGATATTATAAGCAATAGGTCAACTGTGTTCCGTGAATAGATTGATTGGAATGTGTACATGTCTGCCTTGCAGGGTCATGTAGCTGACCTCATTTTCATGGTTCAATGATCAATGTTATGTTTTCATGGCTTGGTCTGTTTCTAAGATACTACAAGCTAAAAGTTCAACCATATTTTGTGTAAATAATGATTGTATGATGTACATGTCTGTCTGGCAGGGTTAATCTGACTATGACCTCATTTTCATGGTTCATTAAACGACGTTAAATATTTCATGTTGAGGTCTGTTTCTCTATGCTGTAATCAATAGGTTAATATTTGGTGTATTGAATAACTGGAATGATTGAATGGTATGAAGTTTGTTTTGCAGGATCATCTGACCTTGACCTCATTTTCATGGTCATTGTTCAACATAAAGTTTTCATAATTAGGTCTGTTTATCAGATGTTATAGGAAAAATGTTAAGGAAAGAGAGGAGAAAGATGCCAAAGGGATATTTAAACTCATAAGTCGAAGCCATGGCAAAACAAACTACCAAAAGATAAACAATAGTATACAAAACACATCATAGAAAACTAAATAAAGGCAACAGTAGTATACCGCTGTTCAATAGTCATAATTCGATTAAGCAAAAACAAATCCGGGTAACAAACTAAAACTGAGGGAAACACATCAACTATAAGAGGAAAACAACGGAACAACAGAAACACTGAACTACAACAAAAACAAACGCCAACATACATAGAAACGGACTGTCTGATAACAACGGCCATATTCCTGTCTTGGAACAGGACATTTTAAGGAAAAAAGACTGTTGCTGGGTGATCTCAGATACACTGTAATTTTAAGCAGATCTTGCTCCACATGTGGCACCCGTGGTGTTGCTTTTATGTAAGTACAAACCCGATGATAAGTGTAATTCTGTAGGTAACATAAGAGGAAAAGATGACAGGATTGTGGTTACGACAATTTGAACGTGTCTGTCGCCATCTATGAAACAGATATTCCATAACATTCACCCAATTGGAATGGATGATTTCAATTTCATCATTTGGAACTCTTGGTTTAATAGCTTCCTTTTAATTAGCAAGCCTCTATCAAGGAAATCATGATATGAAATGCAAGCTCTTGAATATCGTAGCAACCTGGAGATATGTACTCCATTTGCAGGTGCTGCTAGAATATAGTTTCATAGAAATGGAATGTTCACAATTGGGAAGCTGAAACGTAATCTTTTATCTGAGTTTACAAAAAAAAAAAAAAAAAAAGAATAAAATGTAAAGTCGCGTTTTTTTTCTTCTGTGAATGAATGCTGAGTTTACAAATTTTGCATTTGGAATTTGATAGTGTGTCAGTAAATGAGTAAGTCTTTCGCGATCGTCGCTAATGCTGACATAGGTTGATATTTGTGTCTAAGTTTATAATAGTATTGACAGTTGCATAGAAAGTGCCTCTCGTCTTCGACTTCATATTTTTCACACAATACAATGCTTGGTCCGTTGGCGGCTCGAAGAGAAAACGTAAGTAGCAAAAATAATCAGCTATATAAGATCACAAATGAGTCAACATGGCGGAAATCATCAGTTAACTTCTTATAGGAGTTATTGCCCTTGAATTACGATTTGACCCATTTTTGAGTATTTTGCAGAAACTATAGTAGATAGAGAGTTACTGTAAACAACAAAAAATATCAGCATGATAAGATTACAAGTAAGTCAACATTTTTTGAGTTTTTTAACAGACGAGGAATTGCATGTATGCAAAATTGCCAATTAAAGACAGCGAAACGGGCTCCTTGCAGCCACTTATGTAGTTTAAAACTATTCGCGCCTCTAAGTACACATTACCTACGGTTGTATTGTCAATTATTACTTTCCTTTTATCAAAACTTATATCTGTTCTCTGGGTAATAATTTTGAAATTAAACATCAGAAAGTGGTCGTTGGATATTGTACATAACGAAATATTTCTTTCGTTTTCCTTATTGTATTTTCACATATCAAAGCCATTTACATTGTAATGAAGTAGACATAAAATATTCTAATAGAAATTCCTCGTGCAATTGACTGTACGTAAGTAGTGACAGATCAAAGTAAAATCAAGATGGGCTTTTAATCAATTTATCTTATACATCGAAATGTAGAACAAACTTCTCACCATTCTATTCTATCTGCTGTTGTGTTTCGATTTTCAAGTTTATACAATTTCTAGATTAAACAAAAGTTTTCAGTATGTCAAATCAACTATTTTATTCATCTAGCGACCATGATGCAGATGATATGGTTAAAGAAGGGATGTGAACTGCTCTTGGGAATTGGTTGCATCGTTAACAAAGTGAAATTACAATTAATAGTACATGATGAGTGAATCACTTTATAAGAATTTTTTTTGTCAAATAATTTGCAATTAGTATAAACGAGGGTTTGGATGGGGTCCTTAAATTCTGTATTCTTTAATTTTTTAAGCAATTTTTCTCTATTCTTGCCCATTATTCTTTATTTTCTGGCCTATTTTTTTTTTCTCTTTTCATTATTTTTTGGGCCCATTTTTCTGTAATATTGGACCATTATTCCCCATTTTGAAACCCCATCTAGACCCTCATTAACAGTTAAGTAAGTAATATCAGTTGTCCATTACAAGGATTATCATGGACTTTTGGATATATATATAACTTGTTCTTTACAGAAGCGTTTATATGTTGTACATGACCCCACCATGATTTCAACCGTGTATTTATTATATCTCATTGATTTTTGTTATACTATTCATTGTCTTCACATGCTTTGGAAGCACCGATTTCCTGGTCATCATTGTTTTCTTATCCCGAAATAAAAGTTTTATTTATAATTAATACTTGCGAGAAAATATTTATTGACAGGCTTTTAAAGAATGATAAATAGCTAGATCGTCAAGATACTACTAATCGAATAAACACCTCTTTTAAGTTCATACCAACATTCTTTCTACATTCAAATATATCCTTAAGATTTATTATGATGAGATATAGTCAAACAGCGGTGTCGAGCAGATGTGAATTTATAAAATTTTGAAAATTTACTCCAAAATCTTCAACGCCAATTTTGCAGTTCTATCAAAACATTTGATTTTTCTTCGCTTTACAATACTATTCCCTATGCTCAATTGAAAGATCGACTACATCTTCTCATCAAACAGAGCTCTTCTACATAAATAGGGATCGTAGATACAAATAGTTTGTTTGAGATCATAAAAAATTTTACTTTGTGAAGAAGCAGACTGATTACACACCGAAGACGATATCATCAAAATGCTGGAGATTTTGATCTTCGACTTATCTTACTTTTTTATACTCAAATGAAGCATAATTTATGCATATTTATATAAAGTCTTTCCAAAGACAAAACGGAAAAGCATCTTGTAATGTTCTTTAATTTCACTTTCAGATATCTTGATGATGTCCAGTCAATCAACAACCCACATTTTAATGAGTGGTTGCATCTCGTATATGACAGTGAACTTGAAATTAAGTATGCTACCGAAACTAGAATTTCTGCTACATATCTTGATAATTTCCTCGATATTGACACAGGTGGGTGACTTCAAACTAAGATGATGTCTGGTGACGCATGCATATCAGGAGATGCTTACTGCGTCGATGCACTCGTTCTCGTTCCTTCCGAGTTCATGCCATTCCCTTAGTTTGTTCCTTGAATTTGTATCTTCTTAATTAATTTAAACACCGGTAAACTACTGTTGACAACATAGTGAAAACCAAGTATTGAAAAACAATCAGAAATCACGTGATCATCACGTGTGTTGATAAATATGCACGTACTTTGTATCGATTGAAAACCAAGTATTGAAAAACAATCAGAAAATCCTCGATCCTATGAGATTGTAAATGAGCGAATTGAAAAAATGAAAAAGAAATCGTTCTAGTAATATTTACAAACGTCATATAACAGTATTCAAAGTAGACTGACTTGTTCTAGATAACAATTATTTGTAATTTACACAATTTCGAAATTGTGCATCAGACTGTCATCACGAGTGTTTATCAATATGCACGTAGTTTGTAAAGATAGATATTTGAAATTTCTACCATTATGAGACGAAAAACTAAATAGGATTTATCTTTATAAATAATCAAGGATATTATGCCACAGTTCAATGCGGATTTTTTTCGACAGCAATTCAGACACTGTAAATAAAGGCAACAGTAGCATACCGGTGTTCAAAAGTCATAAATCGATTCAGGGGAAACAAATTCGGGTTACAAACCAAAACCGAGGGAAACACATCAACTATAAGAGGAAAACAAAGGAACAACAGGAACACTGTAAACTATTTATTCACAGACAATTTAACAATATTTTGGAGAATAATTGAACACAGTCTTCAGCTGATAATGTGATTACTGGGGCAGTCGAATGTATACTTAAAAATGCTAAGAGATTATTATTCATAGACGTATTAATATAATCTTTACTGAAAAAAAAAAAAAAAAAACGCACAGATTCAGTATTTGAGAAATAATGATCACACACACTATTATTATATCCAAGAAGATAGAACATGTTCACATAAAAACTTGAAATTTTTTAAATTTGAGGAAAATACCATAGAAACCATAATTGTAATAGGAGTGGCAATCAATCTCAAAATTGATCTGCAGAAATGTGGAATCTAACATTGAATTTGTCTGAAACAAACAAGCGACTTTGGTTTTCTTTTATGGAATCAATTGACCTTTCAAACAATAGATTTGCAACAGCGCCACATATACAATACTATGAGATGACATTGATAATATATTAACTGGCCTTTTCAAATTATTATTACAATTTGTTATTAAGCTGTTTTGGTACACCACAGTCCCATTTAAAAAAAGGAGAATCCCGGAAACATGTTTAACCCCGCCACATTCTTTTTTGACTGTCCTAAGTCATGTTTGTTGCTGTATATCATATTTGTTTTCTGTTTTTTGTTTCGTACATAAAAAAGAATAACAAAAAAATCAAACTCCAAGGCAAATTAAAAAAAGGGAAAGTCCGTAAGAACTGACAAAATAAAACGCTATCAATCAACGGAACAAGTGAAAAACAACTGGCATATTCCTGACTTGGTACAGGCATTTTCCAAAGAAAATGACGGGTTAAACCTGGTTTTGTAGCTAGCTTAACCTCTCACCTGAATGACAGTTGTTTATAGTTCCGTTATATTGACAAAATTATGTGAGCAACCCAAACATATATAAAAAGTTATTGTGACGATAATTGAAATCCAGTAGCCAAAACTGTGTAACCATACATCACAGACATACAACACAACTGATTAAAAATTCAAACAAACATACAAATTGATCTAACAAAGACGCCAACAAAAAATATTCAAAATGTTTGGTTTTCCAGATTTGTGGACTCTAGCTTATACCTGATGAAGGTTATTTAGAAACACGAGTCATGCACAGGGGAATTATATCACTTGATTTAATAGTATCCCTGTCAACAGCAACCTTTCTTAAAGGAAATCCTGATAAAAAACGTGAGCTTTGAAATATGGGTATTAACTTAAGATGAAACTTTTATTATGAATATACGTTGCATGTCATGTTATACATTAATCAGATCTTGTAAATAAAGAACAATCTAATGGAACTAAACATGTCGGTGAATTAATTTTACTTGACAAAGATAGATTTTACAAATGCATTTCCTACAGATTTAAAATGTTTCAACTGAAATAATGTAATTAGTATTTTGAACCTATTCATCACTTAGTATGTGCAATAAATGTCAACACGAATAATAAAGGTAACATTTTACACGTACCCCATACTAGCGGTTGACATTGAACGACGAATAGGTTTCATATTTTTAACATTTTCTTTGGTACTTTTTTCATAGAAAACTACTGTAAATTAACCTTTTTAAGATTGATTTATTTACTTGACTTTTGCGAGTAGAAAAATAAGATGAAAATAAATGTTAAATTATTTGAATATATAGCATATAATTTGGTTTATAATTGTTTCGACAGCTGCATTTTATTGCTCGTTTGAGAAGTTCTTCTCTTAATGATCCAAAACGACTTTCGGGTGTTTGCTTTTGTTTCTGTGTCTCGTCGAGAATTATATAGCTTAACAGTCAGATAGCGGTCAGACTATAGCCGTTAAAATAATTATTATTGAAATTATTTTGATAGATAACGCTGTCTTCTTGTTTCGATCAGTTTCGTTAGCAGTTCTTGTCTTACCAAAAGTTTTTATATATATCTAAAGTTTAGTTGGAACTTTTGAATGTTTTTACGGATTACTTAACAATATGGCTTCTCGGAGAAAAAGGAAATCTACAAGTCGGTTTTCTCCGGATTCAATTGAAATCAACAGACAAAAAAAGTGACTGTTCGTCTTGGACAGTTAAGAAGTTCAAGGAAGAACTGACAAATATTGGAATAAACATTACTTCAAAATTAAGTAAAACAGTGTTACAACAAATTTATTTTGATAATCTCAAATCAGTTTCCGAACCTGAACAATTGTCAAATGAAGACCAGGAAGGCTCGCCAACTTTACCAAATGTGACCAGTCATTCGTCTAATGAACTTCCACTTCTGATCGGAAATTTAACAGAAGTTGTTTTAGGACTAAGGGATTCTATGAATTCTAACACCAACAGGAATAATTCTAATACTCCTTTATCAGCGGATTTTTCCGGGAATATACAAGATACAAGACGAAATAGATTTCATCAAGTGCACACAGCAGATGATCATGTGTTTACATTATACAAATGGTACGGTGTTTCTCCTAGTGAAAGCGATTGCGGGATAAATCCTACCCTTAACACATCTACAGCTACTATTAACGGAGTGCCATCATCGTCTGTTCCCTTTTTGGATATCATTTCACCAGCGCTTAAAAAGCAAATCATTGAAGGTAGGGACATTAATCTTACCGGATTACTAATGAAAGATTACGAATCCGTTCAGGCAGCTAGTACTTTACTTACTAGCAGTGGTCTAGAAATTAATTTGCCAGGAAAAAAGGATATCCGGCTTCATAGAACGCTCACTATTAAAAAGTTCGTATGCGCTTTTGGCAAATATAAGCGCGTCATGTGTAGGGTTTTCCTCAACGCAGCGAAGAATTAGATTGTTACTTAGCTAACATTTTACAGATTGAATCTAGCTACGGCGAAAAATTTTATGAATATCATAAGTTTTTGTCGCCAAAGCTGCAACTGCACTTCGCGATTTCAAAGTTAAATTTGACTGGGGAGTAAAAGACAATGAAATTCTTACGCTTTTAGCTCCGCATGCAAGGCCAGAAATTTGTAGACTTTGTTACGCTATTGATCACGGAACAAATTTTTGCCCTCTTTCTTCTCAATCAGTAGAACGTAGTACTTATCCGAAGAATAGACCATCTTCCGATCGCATTGATAGGAGGGGCAAAACACGAGTTTTGCACGATGGGAAAGAGGTCTGCAATAATTATAACAGCACAAGGGGGTGTGCCAGACCGGGTTGTTCTTTGACTCATGTTTGCAGTTCTTGTTTCGTTTTTCATTCCGCCTTTAACTGCAACAAAGATACTCAAAGGAACAAATCTTCTAGAGGGTCGACTTCAATCAACGAAGATAAAAAATGACTAGTAACAATTCCTGTTATCGAAAATTCACCTATCAATGTTAACTTGTTACGTGATTTATTGCAAACGCATCCGGATATTAATTTTGTTAATTATCTTTGTAGTGGAATAAACGAGGGTTTTGACACTATGATTAAATGTACTGATATACCGACACTTTAATGTAAGAATAACTTTTCATTCAATTATTGCGGGAGCTTTTGACAAAGAATGTGAAAAGGTTTCTTGTCAGGTCCGTCCACCGTTTAACTATTATCGAGAATAAACGAGCGGTTTATCAGCCCCACATGACGATGATGATAATTGTAGTATAAATGACTTGATCAGTAAAGAAGATTGTTCAATGACGTATGTCAGAAAAGACGATGCGATCAAAGTTATACGAAAATTAGGTCGTTTTTCATTGTGTTCAAAGTTCGATATAGAGTCCGCTTTCAAACGATTGGGTATTAGAAAGGACCAGTGGCATTCATTTTGCATTAAATGGTGTAAAGAATACTATTTCTTTAATAGACTAGCGTTTGGTTGTAGGAGCTCGCCAATTATTTTCGATAACTTATCCAGAGCAATTTGTTGGATTGCTACTAATATCTACAAAATTGAATATATATTTCACCTTTTAGACGATTTCTTGACTATAGATAAACCCGATTCTTGTGCAGAGAGAACTATGGCATTAATGACTACTCTTTTTAAAAGACTTAATATTCCACTGGCTAAACACAAGGTTGTTGGCCCTTGTAAAGTTATTGAATATTTGGGTATTATACTTGACACGGAAAAGATTGAGACTCGCTTGCCTTTAGATAAAACAAGTCGCATCAGTGAATTTATCAAGAAGTTTTTAAACAGACAATCTTGTACTAAACGTGAACTTCTACAATTGTTAGGGCATTTAAATTTTGCTATGCGGGTTATAATTCCGGGTCGTTCTTTTGTCTCATACCTTATATCTTTATCAACAACTGTCAAGGATCTCAAAGACAAAATCTATTTGACCGATGAATGTCGTACCGATTTGCGTTTTTGGTACTCGTTTTTGGTAAACTGGAATGGCATTAATATGTTTTATGATTCTGACTATACTAGTGTTAGGGATATCGAATTATATACAGATGCGGCTTCTACCATTGGTTATGGTGGTTATTTCAAGGGGAAATGGTTTTGCTCTCCTTGGCCGGATGATTTATATTCTCCATGTGAAAAGAAATATTCCATGTTGTCTAGAACTCTATCCTATAGTCGTTGCAGCCATCTTATGGGGTCATTCATGGACAACTAAAAAAATCTTATTTCGATGTGACAATGACTTTTGCGAGTAGAAAAATAAGGCGAAAATAAATTACGGCGAATTTGTCCCAATTTTATATTTTTATGAATGAATAAACCAATAAAGTCAGAAAATCGAGAAAACAAAAGGTTGTTAATTTCACATGACAGAATAAGAATATCAATTGCATTGTAAGCAGATTTACATGGTATCAACTGTTATTCGACTGTTAAGTAGCATATGGCTATTATGTTTGTTTTTCAAAAATAAAAAGGTAATGAAACGACTCAGATAAAAAACGCTTGTATAAATCAACTTTAATAAAAGTTGCCTACTTCTTTTTCAAATATCAACAAAAAGTCGTTCTACTTCTTATAACACGCTTTATTATTTATAATTTACAATTACTGCTAAATATTTTGAAGTAATCGCTACTTGTGAAAATCATTAAAGCTAAAGAAAATTTAGCGACATGATTTATTTCAGTATGTGATGGTTTAGGTCACGTTCGCCATGATTCAATACAGTCATTATTATCGTATATACTCCGAAATTTAACAGTTATTCAAATAAGTTTCATCAACTCAGTAATCAGTGCTTAAGTACTGACATGATTTATAAAATAACTTTCTTAAATTTATTGGTGATCAATTTCAAAATATTAAGAAACTAATGTTTTAACTCCCCCATGCAAAGTTGACCTTGTTTTCCATTGGTTTGATGTGTTTGAGCTTTTGATTTTGTCATTTGATAAGGGACTTTCCGTTTAGAATTTTCTCTGGAGTTCGGTATTTTTTGTTATTTTACTTTTTAGATAGATTAAGCAGATTTGTATGTAGCTATTGGTTATAAAGGTCGTCACGTATTGAAGAACTCTTACATCCTTAGGTTTCCAATGTTTGGGTGTACTGATGAGGTATAATACAGAAAAGCGAAGGAAAGACTCAAGGTAGTAATCAACAATCATAAGTCCAATAAAATACCATAGCCAAAAAGAAAATGACGAAAAGAAACACAACAATAATGAAATTACTGCACAAAAAAATAAAGATTGATCAACACTTACCCAAACAACTCGTGTACTCCAAAAGGGTAGGCAATTCCTGCTCCGCAAGTGAAACCGTCCTGTTACTGTAACTAAAATGCGTTGATGAGTCATATATGGGGGTAAGTTATCAAAGAGTTATTTTAATTTGTTTAGTAGTTATCATTATGGAAAATATTTAAATTATGTATGTACGATTATAAAGTGAATACTTCATTTCTATGTAGCAACATTCCAGCATGCATATGGAGCATATATCTCCCAGTTGATATGATATTCCAAGGCACTTATTTCTTATCATGATTTCCCTATTAAACAAATAGTTGCAAATGGTGAAGGTGAAATAATTCCTTCGTAAACTGTACGGACGCCATCACGAGTTGGTTGACCTTTATGGAATATTTATTATACAGATGATGACGGATATGTTAATTGTCGTAACCACAATCCCGTCCTCTTTTCCCCAAATGTGACATATCGAATTATACTTATCACCGGTTTTGTACTTACATGATCAACACGACGGGTGCCTCATGTGGAGCAGTATATGCTTACCCTCTCGTAGAACCTGAGATCACTCCCGATTTTGGTTGGGTTCGTATTGCCCAGTCTTTGGTTTTCTATGTTGTGTTTTGTGTACTATTGTTTGTCGTTTGGTCTTTTTCTTTTTTGCCATGGCGTTGTCACTTTATTTTCGACTTATGAGTTTGAATGTCACTTTGGTATCTTTCGACTCTCTTCAAAAACATGATTCAGTGGTAATTTCCCTCCCTTAGCTATTGTTTCATCTTCATCCATCTTGATTCTCTGTTATTTGAAATAAATGATACTGTTGGAGAGAGTAAAATGTTACAATGTACATGGATCGGCCATACGTTTGAAGTGATTAAACTCGATTATGTGAAATTGTTAATAAAATTCTTAAAATATTTGATCATTTCAATTTCAAATATTAAGTACCGCTAGATACACAGAGTCGTCCTCTTTTGATATTGGTGATATTACCTATTCGGTAACCTCCCTTTGTGATCATAATTTTTTTATCAAGTCACATAACTACAACTAGAAACGTCGACGACGACATCTAAAACGTGACCGTTTCCAATATTGCCTTTTTTACATTTGTTGGTGTTATTTAATAAATGACTCCGAGGCCATTGTATTGTCTGATTTTATTCGCTTTATTGGTTTATATTGCCCCTTGGTATCATCTCCAAACCCCCTTTTTGTTCATTAAATGGTTAGATATAGCGAATAATTCAATTGGCATACGAATGTTTTATCTGACCATTCTGGGTCTTCATGAGTATATTAAGTCTATTTTATACTATTCCAAAGTAAAAGTAAACAGATCAGATCCATTGTTGAAGGCCCTACATCAGCTGTCAAGATGAAGAACAGGAATAAAAGCCCTGTTCATTGATAATTTTCTATGTTTTCTATGTATTGTGTGCGATGTTGTCCCATGTACATTTACTCCATATCCTTTCATTTTCTACAGATCCAATTCATATTACTTAAGACCCACCCCATGATGTCTATAGTTCCCCGAGTCCATAATCCACGAAAAATAAGATATCTAGGGGAAACGTACATTACACTTTGTAAATTTCGTGCGTTCGACGCGCTTTACTGAACCCACCTTCATCAGAAAAGCTCAAAACCAAACAATTGCAAATCAAGGACATAAAAAAACCTTGAGGAGCTATATGACCAACAGGGTCCTAAAAATAAGGCCAATTAATTCATCTAAGGTCAACATTGCCGGGGGAGTTGAAACAGTACCAAAGCTTTGACTTCGAAGCTAATAATATACTAACAGTCCACCAGCAATGAAATCGATCCCGTGCTAGTAAAGAAAAACTCTTTATAAATTACGTGCGTCCGAAGCGCTTTTCTGAATTCAATTTCAGCAGCAATGCTTATACCAAAACTTTTGAATACCAGGGATGTATAAATACATAAGCACGTGTGGAGCTATAAAACAGACGCACAGTTGACATATGTGACAGTTTAAGATTCCCACTATGAGAAAATGTTTTACGTATTGCTCATCAATTACCCAGAAAAAATCTGTAAAAAATTATTTTCTGGTAGGTCAGTTCCTTATATTATAGTATTGATGTTTTGAATGTGACCTGAGCATATTATTTTGCATAAAAATGAGGCATTCCGATGAATCTTTCGGAAGGCACTTAAATAAGTCGTGGCCCACTGCACCAAATTCATGACAAAATCACTGCAATAAACATTCCTCTGTAAGCTGTGTTTACATTTAGGAAACACATACTCAACCTTGACGTGACGTAAAAAAGGTTTAATACACCTACTTTAAGTATTCTTTGAAGGTATAGTTCTCCTAGGAACAATCGCTCAAATTGTATAAAAGCATTCTTGTTTGATCAACTGTATGAACAATTTGTCAAATTTTATAGACCATTCCACATATAAAAAAAGTATTTCAAATGATCTAGAGAATGTATGGTATATACTTCAATAAGACATCATTAGAGCAACAATAGACGAAAACATTATGATACAAAACTACTTTAAGAAAGTACGATGTACTACGAGCACATGGTGTTTAACCATTTGAAAAGGGCCTTGTGTTGTGGATACTTAATCTTCTCTTCACGATGAAATAAAATAAAAGTGTAGTTCCAGCTAACAATTTTCAAACAATATTGTTTTATTTTTCATGCAAAATCGTTATTTGAATTACCTAACAAAAAAATTTACAGAAAATCTGAGAATATCATTTACACAAACAAATTTGAAAATATTATTTCATTATTCTTCATCAATCACGAAAGAGAAGATTTTAGAAAATCACAAATCCTTTTTTCTCACCTTTGGTATTTACAGACAAAAGGGTAAATCTCTCTTCCTTATATTGCAAACCAAAAAAAAAAAACAAATGTAAATAACTATCCATTGCATAGTCGTCTATATGTTCAAAATTATTACTACGATTCTTTCTTACATAATAGGTAGTCGTCAGAAGTTTGAAATGCAGTTTTAGTGTTAATTAGATTCTTATAGATTCAATCCGAAATTTTCAATCACAATCAGTATTGTTTTGCATAAATAAAAAATAAAGGATTGATTTGTCTACACTCACCAACTATTCGAGATGCTGAATTAAAAGAATAACTATTTATCAATGCTCTCCCAAAAAGAATCGTATATACGAACTTCTATTGTGTCTTATTGTGAAGTGTTTCCAACCGAAGACGATATCATCAAAATGCTGGACTTTTTTTATATCGCCATTGTGTTTATTCGAATTTGGTGAACTGATACTAAAGTCAATATTCTAATGGGTGCGAATTTTGCATCACCTACTGTACAACTTGTTTTTGTATTCATATGAAGCATGCAATCTTCTTTCATCGCGATTTCTCCATTCGAAAATGCGTTGTGCTATTGCCGTTTTTGTACCAACAGGTGTCTTGGTTAAAGTCACTGAATACGAAAAAAAAAAAAAAAAACCGTCTGCCAATAAGAGTATGGGAAGACAAAAATTCATTATCAGTACATTTCTAAAGCTTTTGATAAAACAAAGGATTTGAAAGTCTATCCAAGTTTGTAAAACATATTAAGACTTTTGTTCATCTGAATGATTATAAAACTTTAAGATATATGCATATGACGCAGCACAGCCCCCTACTTATAACCAGCAATAACTGCCCTTTTAGATAATCTGAATACGTTGTATTACTAGTTAAAAGACAATGTTGTGATTTACATGTATCTTCATAAATATTCTTTCTTAATACAATGACAATATTACGAGGCGGAAAACGTTTTATCTACTCAGGTAAAGGACAATTCTTTAAAGTATCGTGTACATTTATTATATTAATTAAGCATATTATTGTTGTACATAAGATCCGGTTAGACATATATTTACGCTTGTTATACACAAGGAAAATGTTCTTAAAATTACTTACTACTTGTAATATATTAATTTCTGGACTTGGGATAGCATTAAATTTAATCAAACTGACAGACGAACTGAATTCTACAGCTTGGACCATCAATTTGAAAACCACTGAACAAATCGGTTTAATGAGCATTCTATTTAAACCTACTGAAATTATGAAAGGGTTTGAAAGCATGGACAACTGGAACAGTTCCTGTAATATTTTACAAAAAGAAAACTCTACGTTGAGAATATTTTGTCTTGTTCATGGTGGAGCCAATCTAAAGTTTTCAGAATTTAGGAATTTCGCAGCACGACTGCCCTCTTCATATCTAATTGACTTGAATGTTATCTGTGTTGGTGGATACGTTAGGTTTCCTTGGCCATTTAGAGCTCACAAACTCAAAAGGATTTATATAAAAGACTGTGTAATACGAGAATTTCGTCGAGAATTCAAAGACAAAACGATTGATAGAATTCCAGATGCATTGCAACACGTACAAATAGAAAATGCAACAAAAATTGTTACTATGAAAGAGCTAGCTGAGTCACTACCTAAATCTAATAGCCCAATCACAAGAGCTGCTGAATGTGGACCAGAGAATGCTACGATTATAATTCAAAGAGGAATAGCTATAGAAATTGAAGAAAATCCTGACGAGTGGAAACAATTCAATAGTAATACTTACTACAACTATAATTTTAATACCCAAAATAGAAAGTGCATTTTTGATAATCTTGAAACGTTTGAAATAAGTGGTAGTAGGAGCTTGGAAAAAAATAAACTCAATAAAAAACTATACATGTACACAGACATTGCACTAAATCTCAAAGTGTTAAATTTCTTCAATAATGGATTGACTAACACCCTATATAAGTTTGGCAGCTGCTGGCGGGAACGTTTACCAATCATGGAGTATTTCGATGTCTCCAACAATCAGATGCAATCAATTCCAAATATAAAAGACAATGGAATGGTTTGGAACAAGGCATTGTCAGTTGGAATAATAGATATTATACGAAATAAAATTACTTTCCTTACAAAGGAAGTACTTGATCCATTTTCATCCCACAAATTTTTTATGGTCAATATTAGAGAAAACCCATTTCGGTGTGACTGCAGAACAATTGGGGTATTCAAGTATCTTTCTACTAAGACCATGTCAAAATCTTACGACTACTTAAGGTCTTTAGAGTGTGCAAGTCCATTAAGTATTCGCGGGCGTAAAATGTCAAGTCTTTCTATCAATGACTTAAACTGTAGAAAAGTAACGATCATAAATATTCCAGCCATTGTACTCAGCATTGTAACAATAGCAATAATCATATCTGTTGTTTTAATAATATATTTCAGAAATCTGACTAAAATTATTTTATATACTCAACTAGGTATCAGGTTCGCATGTAATGTTTCGAATTATGCTAACGAGGACAGAGATTATGACGCGTTTATTACCTGCAGTGAGAAGCATGTCGACTGGGTTTTGCACTCGACTATTCCTATGTTAGAAACAGCAGAAACTTTAGATTGTGCCTTCATCATCGAGATTTTGAAATAGTTGAAACGATTTCAAATGACATCACCAAAAGTGTTGAGAATAGCCATCACACTATATTACTAATTTCAAACGATATCTTAACAAGTGAATGGTGTATGATGGAGTTCAGAACGGCTTTACAGAAAAGTTTACATGATAAAAACCGTCATATGATTTTGATAATGAAAGATATTGTCACAACGGATAACATTGATCCTGATCTTAAAACCTGCATTAATTGTCATACACATCTTGATATAAGAGATTTCTTGTTCTGGGACAAACTGAAATACGCAATGTCATTCAGGCAATAAGTTTTTGCATCATTCTTTTTGAATCTCTTTCTTTCATTCAAATGTTGAGTGACCTCGGCATGATACCATTCTATATATTCATGCGTTGCAAAAGCTTGAACATTAGAACCAGGAAAGCATACAGGCCATATATAGATATAGGAAGATGTGGTATGAGTGCCAATGAGACAACTCTCCATCCAAGTCACAATTTATGAAAGTAAACCATTATAGGTCAAGGTACGACCTTCAACACGGTGCATTGGCTCACACCGAACAGCAAGCTATAAAGGGTCCCCCAAAAATTACTAGTGTAAAACCATTCAAACGGGAAAACCAAAGGTCTAATCTATATAAAAACGAGAAATGATAAACACGTATGAACTACATAAAGAAACGACAACTACTGTACATCAGATTCCTGACTTAGGATAGGTGCAAACATTTGCAGCGGGATTAAACGTTTTAATGGTACCAAACCATCTCCCTTTTTCTGAAACAATAGTATAACCTCACAACATAGAAAACACACCATAAAATATCAATTGGAAGGCTTAACTCAATCAAAAAACGTAAATTAACACACAATGAACGAATAAATTTGATCTGTGATACCTGAATGCAAATACATAGTTAATAAAAATTATAAGGGATAAATAATTAAGGTCAAAAGTAAATAAACAGGTTGAAACAAAATTAAAGTATGATAACACTGTGAAATGTTAAACAATATTAAGAAAAACATCACTTTTGAAAAAAAAAAAACCTGCGTCATATTATACACAGGTAAATGAAAATAATTTTATTGTTAAGTATACTTCTTCTTCTGTGTGTATAAAATCTTCCGTTTTGGAATACCAAGAAATTTCTTTAATATCAATAAAACTAATCTAACACTTGGTACATATGGGGTGAATATCAACAATAAAACTATATAATTAGTGCTAGATAAAACTTCCTGTAGAGGTGCAAGAACATTATTTAAGGAGAAATGAAATAAGTTTGATGTTCATAGTACGAAGAAGTGAAAATTTGTAGTAATTCCAAATAATCAAAGCTGGTATGTACACAAGATCCATGTTAACATTAAATAACAAAAAAGCATTACAACTAGTATCAACAGGTCAAATTAACAAGAAAGTACGATTTGAGAGTACTCGCAGTTACTGACAGCTAGTTAAAAGCCAAAACAATTAATAATAAAAAATCATGCATCAGAGACTGAAATCAACTAAAACACATCCCAGGGATTTAGTATTTTAACGTCATGAACAGTCAAAGAAAACATGACTTGTGCAATGCCAAAATAAATGTATCGACAGGTAGTAGGATACTTAGGAGTGACTTCTTTATAGAAAACAATGAACGTGTGTGTGTCTCTATACGTCCTGTTTGAAAAGAAAATACAAATTTAGCTATGTTTAAATTTGCTAATGACAAAATCGAAATTAGTGCCAATGTAAACTATAATCAGAGATCTAATTACAACATTGGTACGATAACCCTTACTAATAAGTTTGTTTAAAGGTTCGATGAGTTTACACGGATCACATAGTGATTTCCGCGCTTTAAGTACAAAATTACCGTAAAATTGAGGATGCGAAATACCATTTTGATAAGTTTTCTACAGGTACAGCCAAATTTACTAATTAAATCTTTGTATCTATGAAAGAATTTAGTAAAAGTTTTAAGTAATTTATGGTAACGAAATCTCTTACTTAATAATTTACCACTGATGCATTGATTACGTTCGTTAATATCTATGACATCACTACACACACGGGCATACCGAACGAGTTGGGATATATAAACACCCTATGATGGAGCCAAAGGCACATCGCCGTCTAAAATAGAAAAATTAATAATAGGGAATGAAAAATCGTCTCTTTTGTCGTAAATTTTAGTATGGAGTTTCCCTTTAGAAATTGAAATGTCTAAATCTAAAATGGACAACTGCTACTGTTTATGTTAGTTAAAATAAGTTCTTTTGGGTAAATTTCGGTAGTATCATGTCTATATCAAAGATTTTTGTCGTTGTTTAACCATAACCGATATATAATATCATCAAAGGTGTCGAAAACAGCTACATGACTATCTTACTTATTCTTTTGTTTTCTTGGATAGGTAATGGTGCATAATGGATTTTCTGCTTCGACAAAATTATCTTGTTGATAGATATACATTTGGCACGACCTCAATGCTTTCATTGACAAGACACAAAGCATGGAAAATCATTCTCGTGCAATATCCCAATCATGATTCTTTTAATTTAACAATTTTGGACGCATTCGAAGATTTATAACCGAGAACAAACGAAAAACAGTTCATGTCGTTTTAGCTATGGTAACGCTTTACTGTGCGCGAAATATGCATCTATATTATCTAAGTTGCAACTTGTTCAAAATACAGCTGCTCGACTGATCACCTGACATAAAATTGCTACCATATTACACCTGTTGTCATATCACTTCATTGGCTTCCAGTACAATAGTTCTGTCAATATACACTGTTGATGTACACATTTCAAGCTATACACTATCATGCTACTCTGTACATCAAAGAATGTGTCAGTTTTATCAGCCGTCTATGGCATGAGTACGCTATGCGTATACAACCACCGCGAACACACCTTACAACTTACGGGAGAAGATTTTACAAAGCGACGGCAGTTCTCTGGAACAGACTACTCTGCACTCTGCTTTTAACATTGCTTCATCTAAGTAAGAATTTTATCATGTTTTAGAACAGTTTGAACGTTGTTTCATCTATGTAATTCTGTGCAGTTTAATAATTCTCCTTACCTCTCGTTACATGTTTTAATTTGTTTATTGATATGATTATTTTATTGAGTTAAGCGCTTAGAGAAATTTTATTTGATAACAAGCTTTATAAATATTGCATAATAAATGATAATGTTACCTGTAAGGAAACATATGAAATCCTGAACACATATCAAAATGCTGTAATTAATAAAACATATTTCAAATAATAATGCATATATGTAGCGCATTAGGGGTTACGATACAGAAAAGATCTCTTGTTAGATTTTACTTAAAATTTTGACATAAGGTCAATTTTGATGTGCGCTATCGAAATATGCCAAGAAAATGTCCCGATATGTCTTTCTTTTGAAATATTTTGGTCTGAATTTAGAACTATTTGAAGAAAAAGAAAATCTTTCATTTTCATATACTTTGCCGAAAAATTTCAGTTTATAGTCTCTTAAGGTAACCAGTTGACGGTAAAGTGAAACAAAATAAGTGTGAAATCATGCAATAATCGTTGAAAGAAAGCCGGAGCATGCCGAAAAAATATACCGTTGATTTTTTTCTTACAAGTTTGACATGACATTCTCGAAAGCAGTATAAAACTGATTACAAAAGAAAAATGATATATTTGGTGTATGGAATGATTTGAAGGATACATGTCCATCTGACCTTGACCTTATTTTTATGTTTAAAATATCAATGTTAGGTTTTGTAGTTTCTTTGGTCTCCCTGTGGTATGCGAGACATAGGGATTACTATCAGGAGGATGCATAAACTAGTTGTATAAAGCTACATATTTCAGAAGGTAGAAGACTTTGATGCTTTATACCTTGTATGCAGATACCTTATGTTACGATCTTTCCATCTGTAATATGTTCATTTTTTTTATCATGTGAATTTCTCCTTATTGTGAGTAATAGGATAGGTATTAGACAGAGAACAAAGGTAAAAAAAAAAAAAAAAAAAACCAGGCTGGAAACAACCGTTGTCGTATAGTTTTTCAGCACGAGAAGTCAGGTCAAATCCAAGGCGATAGCCGAGGACCTGGACTATAATACGTAAGAAAGCGAAATAAAAAGAGTCATCAGACAAACGTAAATACGACATGTATAAATATGAAATCAATAAAATAAAGAACAAAATATATAAATATAAAGCTGTTTCTCCTTTTTTGTATCCTCTTATTTTGGAAATCAACTGGTTTTTCTTGGTTTAATTTCATGATCATTACAGTAATGTGATATTCGAGTAGACCCAAGTATTGATCACTTGACACAATATTTTTTTCATTTTCCATCCCTATATCCAAAACGGATGGTAGTTTGTTTGACGTTGAGATTGATTTTTCCGCTATCACAATCGACTTAACAAATTCCTTGAACATGAAGAGAAAAGAAAATCCTCCATATAGTTCGATTTAGACGATTCGAAAAACATTTCAGCTTAACTGCTAATCAATTTCACGAGAGGTCTGTACATGGAAGCATTTTATGGTTGCAGTTACTCTTGAGGTCAATAACTTCGTAGACACTTTATTTAATTTCAGCATTTTGGGACATACATATATAGTTAGCTTTTTATAAATATAATTTTATGAACACTTTTCATATAAATTATCTTTATAACACCAGGTAATTAGGTCACAAGATGTACGATAAAGTGCCTATGAACTCACTGAATGCACGAGTGACTCTATTCATAAAATGTGTCCGTGTATTACCGTTAATGTACTGTTATTCTATAGCTCTGCTTGGGGCAAAGTCGTACAACTATATTTGGTATATGTGTTCTTTCCAAGGTCTACATGTCCTTCAGACAGAGTTCACCTGACCTCGACCTCATTTCATGGATCAGTGTTCAAGGTAAACAGTTACGTGATTAGGTCCCTTTCTCAGATACTATGAGGAATGATTGTCAGTTGTACATGGCAGTCTGTCATGTTTCATCTGACCTTTACCTTGACTTCATTTTCATGGTTCATTGGTCAATGTTAAGTTTTTGTGTTTTGTTCTGTTTTTCAAATACTTTAAGCAATAGGTCAACTATATGTGGTGTATGGAATGATTGTAAGGTGTACATGTCTGTCTTGCAGCTATCATCCAACCTTGACCTCATTTTCATCGTTCATTGGTCACAATGTTAAGTTTTAGTGTTTTGGTCTGTTTTTCAATAATATAAGGAGTAGGTCAACTTTATTTGGTGTATGTAATGATTACAAGATGAAAATGTCTGTCTGCCATGTACCATCGGACCTTGACCTCATTTTCATGGTTCATATGTCAATGTTATTGTTCAACTGTTGTGTTTTGGTCTGTTTTCGAGTATTATAACCATTTTTAAACTATATTTGGTGTTGAAATGATTGTAAGGTGTATTTGTCTGTCTGGCAGGTATAATCTGACCTTCAACTCAATTTCATGGTTCATTGGTCAATGTTAAGTTTTACTTTTTGTCTGTTTTCAATTACCATAAGCAATAGGTCAACAATATTTGGTGTTTGGAATAATTGTAAGGTGTAAATGTCTGACAGGATTTATCTGACCTTGACTTCATTGTCATGAATATTAAAAATGCTAAGTTTATGTAGTAAAACTTTTATCTTTAAGACTTTCAACATAAAGTCAATGGTTAGTAAAGCAGGCGAGACATTTCAGCGTGTGCACTCTTTTTCTCAGATACTATAAGCAGTAGGTCAACAATGTTCGGTGAATGGAATGGTTGGAATGTGTACATGTCTGTCTTGCAGGGTCATGTAGCTGACCTCATTTTCATGGTTCAATGATCAATGTTAGGTTTTCATGGCTTGGTCTGTTTCTAAGATACTACAAGCTAAAAGTTCAACCATATTTGTGTAAATAATGATTGTATGATGTACATGTCTGTCTGGCAGGGTTTATCTGACTATGACCTCATTTTCATCGTTCATTGATCGACGTTAAATATTTCATGTTGAGGTCTGTTTTTCTATGTTGTAATCAATAGGTTAATATTTAGTGTATTGGATTACTGATTGAATGGTATAGAAGTTTGTTTTGCAGGACCATCTGACCTTGACCTCATTTTCATGGTCATTGTTCAACATAAAAGTTTTCGTAATTAGGTCTGTTTATCAGATGCTATAGGCAAAATGTTAAGGAAAGGGAGGAGAAAGATGCCAAAGTGATATTTAAACTTATAAGTCGAAGCCATGGCAAAAAAATAAAACGACCGAAAGATAAACAATAGTATACAAAACACATCATAGTAAAATAAATAAAGGCAATAGTAGTATACTGCTGTTCAATAGTCATAATTCGATTAAGCAAAAACAAATCCGGGTAACAAACTAAAACTTAGGGAAACACATCAACTATAAGAGGAAAACAACGGAACAACAGAAATACTGAACTACAACAAAAACAAACGCCAACATACATAGAAACGGACTGTCTGATAACAACAGCCATATTCCTGACTTGGTTCAGGACATTTTAAGGAAAAAAGACTGTTGCTGGATGATCTCAGATGCACCGGAATTTTAAGCAGATCGTTCTCTACATGTGGCACACGTGGTGTTACTTTTATGTTAGTACAAACCCGATGATAAGTGTAATTCGGTAGGTAACATTTGAGGAAAAGATGACAGGATTGTGGTTACGACAATTTGAACATGTCCGTCGCCATCTATGAAACAGATATTCCATAACATTCACCCAATTGGAATGGATGATTTCAATTTCATCACTTGGAACTTTTGGTTTAATAGCCTCCTTTTAATCAGCAAGCCTCTGTGTACTCCATATGCAGATGCTGCTGGAATATTGCTACATAGAAATAAAATGTTGACAATTGGGAAGCTGAAACGTTATCTTTCATTTGAATTTACAAAATAAAAAATAGAATAAGATGTAAAGTCGGTTTTTTTTCTTTGAATGAATGCTGAGTTTACAAATTTTGCATTTGGAATTTGATAGTGTGTCAGTAAATGAGTAAGTCTTTCACTATCGTCTCTAACGCTGACATATAAGTGTTTCTCGTTTCTCGTTTTTATATAGATTAGACCGTTGGTTTTCCCGTTTGAATGGTTTTACACTAGTAATTTTGGGGCCCTTTATAGCTTAATGTTCGGTGTGAGCCTAGGCTCCGTGTTGAAGACCGTACTTTGACCTATAGTGGTTTACATTTATAAATTTTGACTTGGATGGAGAGTTGTCTCATTGGCACTCATACCACATCTTCTTATATCTATATATAGGTTGATATTTGTGTCTAAGTTTATAATAGCATGGACAGTTGAATAGAAAGTGCCTCTCGTCTTCGACTTCATATTTTTCACACAATACAATGCTCGGTCCATTGGCGACTCGTAGAGAAAACGTAAGTAGCAAAAATAATTAGCTAATAAAGATTACAAATGAGTCAACATGGCGGAAATCATCAGTTTACTTCTTATAGGAGTTATTGCCCTTGAATTATGATTTGACCCATTTTGAGTATTTTTCAGAAACTATAGTAGATAGAGAGTTACTGTAAACAACAAAAATATCAGCATGATAAGATTACAAGTAAGTCAACATTTTTGTAGTTTTTTAACAGACGAGGAATTGCATGTATGCAAAATTGTCAATTAAAGACAGCGGAACAGTCTCTTTGCAGCCTCTTATGTAATTTAAAACTATTCGCGCCTTTAAGTACACATTTCCTACGGTTGTATTGTCAATTATTACTTTCCTTTTATCAAAACTAATATCTGTTCTCTGGAAATAATTTTGAAATTAAACATCGGAAAGTGGTCGTTGGATATTGTACATAACGAAATATTTCTTTCGTTTTCCTTATAGTATTTTCACATATCAAAGCCATTTACATTGTAATAAAGTAGACATAAAATATTCTAATAGAAATTCCTCGTACAATTGACTGTACGTAAGTCGTGACAGATCAAAGTAAAATCAAGATGGGCTTTTAATCAATTTATCTTATACACCGAAATGTAGAACAAACTTCTCACCATTCTATTCTATCTGCTGTTGTGTTTCGATTTTCAAGGTTATACAATTTCTAGATTAAACAAAAGTTCTCAATAGGTCAAATCAACTATTTTATTTCATCTAGCAACCATGATGCAGATGATATGGTTAAAGAAGGGATGTGAACTGCTCTTGGAAAATGGTTGCATCGTTAACAAAGTGAATTTCTCCTTCACTTCAGACACGAGATTTACAACAAAATAGTTCTGAACCATGTACAATTAATAGTATATGATGAGTGAATCACTTTAAAAGACATTTTTTGTCAAATAATTTGCAATTAGTATAAACGAGGGTTTGGATGGGGATCCTTCAATTCTGTATTCTTTACTCTTTTAAGCAATTTTTCACTATTCTTGCCCATTATTCTTTATTTTCTGGCCTATTTTTTTTCTTTTCATTATTTTTTGGCCCATTTTTCTGTAGTATTGGCCCATTATTCCCTATTTCGTAAACCCCATCCAGACCCTCATATACAGTTAAATAAGTAATATCAGTTGTCGATTACAAGGATTATCATGGACTTTTGGTTATATATATAACTTGTTTTTACAGAAGCTTTTATATGTTTTACATGACCCCACAATGATTTCAACCGTGTATTTATTATATCTCATTGATTTTGTTATACTATTCATTGTCTTCACATGCTTTGGAAGCACCGATTTCTGGTAATCATTGTTTTCTTATCCCGAAATAAAAGTTTTATTTATAATTAATACTTGCGACAAAATATTTATTGACGGGTTTTAAAGAATGATAAATAGCTGGGTCGTCAAGATACTACTATTCGAATAAACACCTCTTTTAGTTCATACCAACATTCTTTCTACAGTCAAATATATCCTTTAGATTTATTATGATGAGATATAGCCAAACAGCGGTGTTAATCAGATGTGAATTTATAAAATTTTGAAAATTCACTCCAAAATCTTCAACGCCAATTTTGCAGTTCCATCAAAACATTTGATTTTTCTTCGCTTTACAATACTATTCCCTATGCTCAATTGAAAGATCGACTACATCTTCTCATCAAACGGAGCTCTTCTACATAAATAGGGATCGGAGATACAAATAGCTTGTTTGAGTTCATGAAAATTTTACTTTGTGAAGAAGCAGACTGATTACACACCGAAGACGATATCATCAAAATGCTGGAGATTTTGATCTTCGACTAATTCTTACTTTTTATACTCAAATGATTTATACATGTTTATATAAAGTCTTTCCAAAGACAAAACGAAAAAAGCATCTTGCAATGTTTTTGAATTTCACTTTCAGATATCTTGATGATGTCCAGTCAATCAACAACCCACATTTTAATGAGTGGTTGCATCTCGTATATGACAGTGAACTTGAAATTAAGTATGCTACCGAAACTAGAATGTCTGCTACATATCTTGATAATTTCCTCGATATTGACATAGGTGGGTGACTTCAAACTAAGATGATGTCTGGTGACGCATGCATACCAGGAGATACTTACCCCGTCGATACACTCGGCCTCGTTCCTTCCGAGTTCCTGCCATTCCCTTAGTTTTTGTTTGTTCCTTGAATTTGTATCTTCTAAATTAATTTAAACATCGGTAAACTACTGTTGCAACATATTTTTTAAAATTATTTAAACTACAATGTAACAAATGAAAACCAAGTATTGAAAAACAGTCAGAAAACCCTCTATCCTATGAGATTGTAAATGAGCGAATTTAAAAAATGAAAAAGAAATCGTTCTAGTTATATTTACAAACGTCATAAAACAGTATTCAAAGTAGACTGACTTGTTCTAGATAACAACTATTTGTAATTTACACAATTTCGAAATTTTGCATCAGACTGTCATCACGAGTGTTTATCAATATGCACGTAGTTTGTAGCGATAAATATTTGAAATTTCTACCATAATGAGACGGTATTATGCAACAGTTCAATGCGGATTTTGTCGACAGCAATTCAGACACTGTAAATAAAGGCAACAGTAGTAACCGGTGTTCAAAAGTCATAAATCGATTCAGGGAAACAAATTCGGGTTACAAACCAAAACCGAGGGAAACACATCAATTATAAGAGGAAAACAAAGGAACAACAGAAACACTGTAAACTATTTATTCATAGACAATTTAACAATATTTTTGAGAATAATTGAACACTGTCTTCAGCTGATAATGTGATTACTGGGGCAGTCGAATGTATACTTAAAAATGCTAGGAGATTATTATTCATAGACGTGTTAATATAATCTCTACTAAAAAAAGCGCACAGATCCAGTATTTGAGAAATAATGATCACATACACTATTATTATATCCAAGAAGATAGAACATGTTCATATAAAAACTTGAAATCTTTTAAATTTTAGTAAAAGACAATAGAAACCATAATTGTAATAGGAGTGGCAATCAATCTCAAAATTGATCTGCAGAAATGTGAAATCTAACATTGAATTTGTCTGAAAAAAACAAGCGACTTTGGATTTCTTTTATGGAATCAATTGACCTTTCAAATAATAGATTTGCAACAGCGCCACATATACAATCCGATGAGATGACATTGGATAATATATCAACTGCCCTTTTCAAATTATTATTACAATTTGTCAGTATGCTGTTTTGGTACACCACAGTCCCATTTAAAAAGGAGAATCCGGAAACATGTTTAACCCGCCACATTCTCTTTTTTGACTGTCCTAAGTCATGTTTGTTGCTGTATATCATATTTGTTTTCTGTTTTTGTTTCGTACATAAAAAGAATAACAAAATACCAAACTCAAGGCAAATTAAAAAAGGGAAGTCCATAAGAACTGACAAAATCTAACGCTATCAATCAACGGAAAAAGTGAAAACAACTGGCATATTTCTGACTTGGTACAGGCTTTTCCCAAAGAAAATGATGGGTTAAACCTGGTTTTGTCGCTAGCTTTACCTCTCACCTGAATGACAGTTGTTTATAGTTCCGTTAAATTGACAAAATTATGTGAGCAACCCAAACATATATAAAAGGTTATTGTGACAATAATTGGGAACCAGTAGCCAAAACTGTGTAAACATACATCACAGACATACAACACAACTGACCTAACATTTCAAACAAATATACAAATTAATATAACAAAGACGCCAACAAAAAATATTCAAAATGTTTGGTTTTCCAGATTTGTGGACTCTAGCTTATACCTGATGAAGGTTATTCAGAAACACGAGTCATGCACAGGCTAATTATATCACTTGATTTAATAGTATCCTTGTAAACAGCAACCTTTCTTAAAGGAAATCCTGATAAAAACGTGAGCTTTGAAATATGGGTATCAACTTAAGATGAAACTTTTATTATGAATATACGTTGCATGTCATGTTATACATTAATCAGATCTTGTAAATAAGGAACAATATAAAGGAATTAAACATGTCGGTGAATTAATCTTACTTGACAAAGATAGATATGACAAATGCATTTCCTACAGATTTAAAATGTTTCAACTGAAATAATGTAATTAGTATTTTGAACCTATTCATCGCTTAGTATGTGCAATAAATGTCAACACGAATAATAAAGGTAACATTTACACGTACCCCATACTAGCGGTTGACATTGAACGACGAAAAGGTTTCATATTTTAACATGTTCTTTGGTACTTTTTACATAGAAAACTACTGCAAAATAACTTTTCAAGATTGATTTATTTACTTGACTTTTGCGAGTAGAAAAATAAGGCGAAAATAAATTACAGCGAATTTGTCTCAATTTTATATTTTTATAAATGAATAAAGCAATAAAGTTAGAAAATCGAGAAAATAAAAGGTTGTTAATTTCACATGACAGAATAAGAATATCAATTGCATTGTAAGCAGATATATATGGTATCAACTGTTATTCGACTGTTATTCGACTGTTAAGTAGCATATGGCTATTATGTTTGTTTTTCAAAAATAAAAAGGTAATGAAAAGACTCAGATAAAAAACGCTTGTATAAATCAACGTTCATAAAAGTTGCCTACCTCTTTTTCACATATCAACAAAATGTCGTTCTACTTCTTATAACACGCTTTATTATTTATAATTTACAATTACTGCTAAATATTTTGAAGTAATCGCTACTTGTGAAAATCATTAAAGCTAAAGAAAATTTAGCGACATGATTTATTTCAGTATGTGATGGTTTAGGTCACGTTCGCCATGATTCAATACAGTCATTATTATCGTATATACTCCGAAATTTAACAGTTATTCAAATAAGTTTCATCAACTCAGTAATCAGTGCTTAAGTACTGACATGATTTATAAAATAACTTTCTTAAATTTATTGGTGATCAATTTCAAAATATTAGGAAACTAAGGTTTTAACTCCCCCATGCAAAATTGACCTTGTTTTCCATTGGTTTGATGTGTTTGAGCTTTTGATTTTGTCGTTTGATAAGGGACTTTCCGTTTAGAATTTTCCTTGGAGTTCGGTATTTTTTATTATTTTACTTTTTAGATAGATTAAGCAGATTTGTATGTAGCTATTGGTTATAAAGGTCGTCACGTATTGAAGAACTCTTACATCCTTAGGTTTCCAATGTTTGGGTGTACTGATGAGGTATAATACGGAAAAGCGAAGGAAAGACTCAAGGTAGTAATCAGCAATCATAAGTCCAATAAAATGCCATAGCCAAAAAGAAAATGACGAAAAGAAACACAACAATAATGAAATTACTACACAAAAAAATAAAGATTGATCAACACTTACCCAAACAACTCGTGTACTCCAAAAGGATAGGCAATTCCTGCTCCGCTAGTGAAACCGTCCTGTAACTGTAGCTAAAATGCGTTGATGAGTCTTATATGGTGGTAAGTTATCAAAGAGTTATTTTAATTTGTTCAGTAGTTATCATTATGGAAAATATTTAGATTATGTATGTATGATTATAAAGCGAATACTTCATTTCTATGTAGCAACATTCCAGCAGCGCCTGCATGCATATGGAGCATATATCTCCCAGTTGATATGATATTCCAAGGCACTTATTTCTTATCATGATTTCCCTATTAAACAAATAGTTGCAAATGGTGAAGTTGAAATAATTCCTTGGTAAACTGTACGGACGCCATCACGAGTTGGTTGACCTTTATGGAATATTTATTTCACAGATGACGACGGATATGTTAATTGTCGTAACCACAATCCCGTCCTCTTTTCCCCAAATGTGACATATCGAATTATACTTATCACCGGTTTTGTACTTACATGATCAACACGACGGGTGCCTCATGTGGAGCAGTATCTGCTTACCCTATCGGAGAACCTGATATCACTCCCGATTTTGGTGGGGTTCGTATTTCCCAGTCTTTGGTTTTCTATGTTGTGTTTTGTGTACTATTGTTTGTCGTTTGGTCTTTTTCTTTTTTGCCATGGCGTTGTCACTTTATTTTCGACTTATGAGTTTGAATGTCACTTTGGTATCTTTCGACTCTCTTCAAAAAACATGATTCAGTGGTAATTTCCCTCCCTTAGCTATTGTTTCATCTTCATCCATCTTGATTCTCTGTTATTTGAAATAGATGATACTGTTGGAGAGGGTAAAATGTTACGATGTACATGGATCGGCCATACGTTTGAAGTGATTAAACTCGATTATGTGAAATTGTTAATAAAATTCTTAAAATATTTGATCATTTCAATTTCAAATAGTAAGTACCGCTAGATACACAGAGTCGTCCTCTTTTGATATTGGTGATATTACCTATTCGGTAACCTCCCTTTGTGATCATAATTTTTTTGTCAAGTCACATAACTACAACTAGAAACGTCGACAACGACAGCTAAAACGTGACCGTTTCCAATATTGCCTCTTTTACATTTGTTGGTGTTATTTAATAAATGACTCCGAGGACATTGTATTGTCTGATTTTATTCGACTTATTGGTTTATATTGCTCTTTGGTATCATCTCCAAACCCCTTATTGTTCATTTAATGGTTAGATATTGCGAATAATTCAATTGGCATATGAATTTTTATCTGACCATTCTGGGTCTTGATGAGTATATTTTTATACTATTCCAAAGTAAAAGTAAACAGATCAAATCCAATTCATATTACTTATGACCCAACCCATGATGTCTATAGTTCCCCGAGTCCATAATGCACGAACATAAGATATCTAGGGAAACGTACATTACACTTTGTAAATTTCGTGCGTTCGAATCGCTTTACTGAACACACCTTTATTAGAAAAGCTCAAAACCAAACAATTGCAAATCAAGGACATAAAAACCTTGAGGAGCTATATGACCAACAGGGTCCTTAAATAAGGCCAATTAATTCATCTAAGGTCAAAATTGCCGGGGGAGTTGAAACAGTACCAAAGCTTTGACTTCGAAGCTAATAATATACTTACAGTCCACCAGCAATGATATCGATCCAGTGCTAGTAATAAAGAAAACGCTTTATAAATTACGTGCGTCCGAAGCGCTTTTCTGAATTCAATTTCAGCAGCAATGCTCATACAAAAACTTTTGAATACCAGGGATGTATAAATACATAAGCACGTGTGGAGCTATAAAACAGACGCACAGTTTACATATGTGACAGTTTAAGATTCCCACTATGAGAAAATGTTTTACGTATTGCTCATCAATTACCCAGAAAAAATCTGTAAAAAATTATTTTCTGGTAGGTCAGTTCCTTATATTATAGTATTGATGTTTTGAATGTGACCTGAGCATATTATTTTGCATAAAAATGAAACATTCCGATGAATATTTCGGAAGGCACTTAAATAAGTCGTGGCCCACTGCACCAAATTCATGACAAAATCACTGTAATAAACATTCCTCTGTAAGCTGTGTTTACATTTGGGTAACACATACTCAACCTTGACGTTACGCAAAAAAGGTTTAATACACCTACTTTAAGTATTCTTTGGAGGTATAGTTCTCCTAGGAACAATCGCTAAACTTGTATAAAAGCATTCTTGTTTTATCAACTGTATGAACAATTTGTCAAATTTTATAGACCATTCCACATATTAAAACAATATTTCAAATGATCGAGAGAATGTATGGTATATACTTCAATAAGACATCATTAGAGCAACAATAGACGAAATCATTATGATACAAAACTACTTTAAGAAAGTGCGATGTACTACGAGCACATGGTATTTAACCATTTCAAAAGGGCCTAGTGTTGTGGATACTTAATCTTCTCTTCACGATAAAATAAAAGTGTTGTTCCAGCAAAACAATCTTCAAACAATATTGTTTTATTTTTCATGCAAAATCGTTATTTGAATTGGCTAACAAAAAAATTAACAGAAAATCTGAGAATATCATTTACACAAACAAATTTGAAAGTATTATTTCATTATTCTTCATCAATCACGAAAGAGGAGATTTTAGAAAATCACAAATCCTTTTTTCTCACCTTTGGTATTTACAGACAAAAGGGTAAATCTCTCTTCCTTATATTGCAAACCAAAAAACTTCACCAAAAATGTAAATAACGATACATTGCATAGTCGTCTATATGTTCAAAATTATTACTACATTTCTTACATAATAGGTAGTCGTCAGAAGTTTGAAATGCAATTTTAGTGTTAATTAGATTCTTATAGATTCAATCCGAAATTTTCAATCACAATCAGTATTGTTTTGCATAAATAAAAAATTAAGGATTGATTTGTCTACACTCACCAACTATTCGAGATGCTCAATTAAAAGAATAACTATTTATTAATGCTCTCCCAAAAAGGAATCGTATATAGGAACTTCTATTGTGTCTTATTGTGAAGTGTTTCCAACCGAAGACGATATCATCAAAATGCTTGACTTTTTTATATCGCCATTGTGTTTATTCGAATTTGGTGAACTGATATTAAAGTCGATATTTTAATGGGTGCGAATTTTGCATCACCTACTGTACAACTTGTTTTTGTATTCATATGAAGCATGCAATCTTCTTTCATCACGATTTTCCCCCTTCGAAAATGCGTTGTGCTATTTGCCGTTTTTGTACCAACAGGTGTCGTGGTTAAAGTCGCTGCATACGAAAAAAAAAAACCGTCTGCCAATTAGAGTATCGGAAGACAAAAATCAATATCAGTACATTTCTAAAGCTTTTGATAAAACAAAGGATTTGAAAGTCTATCCAAGTTTGTAAAACATATTTAGACTTTTGTTAATCTGAATGATTATAAAACTGTAAGATATATGCATATGACGCAGCACAGCCCCCTACTTATAACCAGGAATAACTGCCCTTTTAGATAATCTGAATACGTTGTTTTACTAGTTAAAAGACAATGTTGTAATTTACATGTATCTTCGTAAATATTCTTTCTTAATACAATGACAATATTACGAGGCGGAAAACGTTTTATCTACTCAGGTAAAGGACAATTCTTTAAAGTATCGTGTACATTTATTATATTAATTAAGCATATTATTGTTGTACATAAGATCCGGTTAGACATATATTTACGCTTGTTATACACAAGGAAAATGTTCTTAAAATTACTTACTACTTGTAATATATTAGTGACTGGACTTGAGATAGCATGAAATTTAATCAAACTGACAGACGAACTGAATTCTACAGCTTGGACCATCAATTTGAAAACCACTGAACAAATCGGTTTAATGAGCATTCTATTTAAACCTACTGAAATTATGAAAGGGTTTGAAAGCATGGACAACTGGAACAGTTCCTGTAATATTTTACAAAAATATAACTGTACGTTGAGAATATTTTGTCTTGTTCATGGTGGAGCCAAGCTAAAGTTTTCAGAATTTAGGAATTTGCAGCACGACTGCCCTCTTCATATCTAATTGACTTGAATGTTATCTGTGTTGGTGGATACGTTAGGTTTCCTTGGCCATTTAGAGCTCACAAACTCAAAAGGATTTATATAAAAGACTGTGTAATACGAGAATTTTGTCGAGAATTCAAAGACAAAACGTTTGATAGAATTCCAGATGCATTGCAATACGTACAAATAGAAAATGCAACAAAAACTGTTACTATGAAAGAGCTAGCTGAGTCACTACCTAAATCTAATAGCCCAATCACAAGAGCTGCTGAATGTGGACCAGAGAATGCTACGATTATAATTCAAAGAGGAATATCTATAGAAATTGAAGAAGATCCTGACGAGTGGAAACAATTCAATAGTAATACTTACTACAACCATAATTTTAATATCCAAAAGAGAACGTGCATTTTTAATAATCTTGAAACGTTTGAAATAAGTGGTAGTAGGAGCTTGGAAAAAATAAACTCAATAAAAACTATACACAGACATTGCTCTAAATCTCAAAGTGTTAAATTTCTCTAATAATGGATTGACTGACACCCTATATAAGTTTGACAGCTGCTGGCCTTGTACGTTTTCCAGTCATGGAGTATTTAGATTTCTCCAACAATCAGATGCAATCAATTCCAAATATAAAAGACAATGGAATGGTTTGGAACAAGGCATTGTCAGTTGGAATAATAGATATTAGACGAAATAAAACTATTTTCCTTACAAAGGAAGTAGTTGATTCATTTTCATCCTACAAATTTGTTATGGTCAATATTAGAAAACCCATTTCGGTGTGACTGTGGAACAATTGGGTTATTCAAGTATCTTTCTACTAAGAACATGTCAAAATCTTATGACTACTTAAGGTCTTTAGAGTGTGCAAGTCCATTAAGTGTTCGCGGGCGTAAAATTCCAAGTCTTTCTATCAATGACTTAAACTGTAGAAAGTAACGATCATAAATATTCCAGCCATCGCACTCAGCATTGTAACAATAGCAATAATCATATCTGTTGTTTTAATAATATATCTCAGAAATCTGATTAAAATTATTTTATTTACTCGACTAGGTATCAAGTTCGCATGTAATGTTTCGAATTATGCTAACGAGGACAGACATTATGACGCATTTATTGCCTACAGTGAGAAGGATGTGGACTGGGTTTTGCACTCGGCTATTCCTATGTTAGAAACAGAAGAAACTGGGAAAACATTTAGATTGTGCCTTCATCATCGAGATTTTGAAATAGGTGAAACGATTTCAAATAACATCATCAAAAGTGTTGAGAATAGCCATCACACTATATTACTGATTTCAAACGATTTCTTAACAAGTGAATGGTGTATGATGGAGTTCAGAACGGCTTTACAAAAAAGTTTACAGGATAAAAACCGTCATATGATTTTGATAATGAAAGATATTGTCACAACGGATAACATTGATCCTGATCTTAAAACCTGCATTAATTGTCATACATATCTTGATATAAGGGATTTTTGTTCTGGGACAAACTGAAATAAGCAATGTCATTCAGGCAATAAGTTTTGCATCATTCTTTTGAATCTCTTTCTTTAATTCAAATGTTGAGTGACCTCGGCATAATACCTTTCTATATATTCATGCGTTGCAAAAGCTTGAACATTAGAACCGGGAAAACACACAGGCTATGTCTATATGAAAGATATTTTGTCTGTGTTATAACCATAACCGATATATAATATCACCAAAGGTGTCGAAAACAGCTACATGACTATATTACTTATTCTTTTGTTTTCTTGGATAGGTAATGGTGCATAATGGATTTTCTGCTTCGACAAAAATTAAAAAAATATTTAAATCATCTTGTTGATATACATCTGGCACGAATTCAATGTTTTCATTGACAAGACACAAAGCATAGAAAATCAATCTCGTGCAATATCCCAATCATGCTTCTTTTAATTTAACAATATTGGACGCATTCGAAGATTTATAACCGAGAACAAACGAAAAACAGTTCATATTTTACATGTCGTTTTAGCTATGGTAACGCTTTACTGTGCGCGAAATATGCAACTAAGTTGCAAATTGTTCTAAATACAGCTGCTAGACTGATCACCCGACATAAAAATTGCCACCATATTACACCTGTTGTCATATCACTTCATTGGCTTCCAGTACAATAGTTCTGCCAATATACACTGTTGATGTACACATTTCAAGCTATACACTATCATGCTACTCTGTACATCAAAGAATTTGTCAGTTTTATCAGCCGTCGACGGCATGAGTACGCTATGTGTATACAACCACCGCGAATAGACCTTACAACTTACGGGAAAAGATTTTACAAAGCGACGCCAGTTCTCAGGAACAGACTACTCTGCACTCTGCTTTTAACATTGCTTCATCTAAGTAAGAATTTTATCATGTTTTAGAACAATTGAACGTTGTTTCATCTATGTAATTCTGTGAAGTTTAATAATTTTCCTTACCTCTTGTTACATGTTTTAATTTGTTTATTGATATGATTATTTTATTGAGTTGAGAGCGTAGAGAAATTTTATTTGATAACAAGCTTTATAAATATTGCATAATAAATGATAATCTTACCTGTAAGAGAAATATATGAAATCGTGAACACATATCAAAATGCTGTAATTAATAAAAATATTTCAAATGTTAATGCATATATGTAGCGCATTAGAGGAATACGATACAGAAAAGATCTCTTATTAGATTTTACTTAAAATTTTGACATAAGGTAAAATTCCTTATAGTATTTTCACATATCAAAGCCATTTACATTGTAATGAGGTAGACATAAAAGATTCTAATAGAAATTCCTCGTACAATTGACTGTACGTAAGTCGTGACAGATCAAAGTAAAATCAAGGTGGGCTTTTAATCAATTATCTTATACACCGAAATGTAGAACAAACTTCTCACCATTCTATTCTATCTGCTGTAATGTTTCAATTTTCAAGTTTATACAATTTTAGATTAAACAAAAGTTTTCAATAGGTCAAATCAACTATTTTTATTCATCTAGCGACCATGATGCAGATGATATGGTTAAAGAAGGATATGAACTTCTCTTGGGAATTGGTTGCATCGTTAACAAAGTGAAAATACTCCTTCACTTCAGACACGAGATTTACAACAAAATAGTTCTGAACCATGTACAATTAATAGTATATGATGAGTGAATCACTTTATAAGAATTTTTTTGTCAAGTAATTTGCAATTAGTATAAACGAGGCTTTATTATTTTTTCTCTTTTCATTTTTCTGTAATATTGGCCCATTATTCCCCATTTGTAAACCCCATTCAGACCCTCATAAACAGTTAAATAAGTAATATCAGTTGTCCAGTACAACGATTATTATAAACTCTTTGTTATATATATATAACTTGTTCTTTACAGAAGCGTTTATTTGTTTTACATGACCCCACCATAATTTCAACCGTGTATTTATTATACATCTATATATATATATCTTTGATTTTGTTATCCTATTCATTGTCTTCACATGCTTAAGGAAGCACCGATGTCCTGGTCATCATTGTTTTCTTATCCCGAAATAAAAGTTTTATTTATAATTAATACTTGCGACAAAATATTTATTGACGGGCTTTTAAAGAATGATAAATAGCTGGGTCATCAAGATACTACTATTCGAATAAACACCTCTTTTAAGTTGATACCAACATTCTTTCTACAGTAAAATATATCCTTTAGATTTATCATGATGAGATATAGTCAAACAGTGGTGTCGATCAGATGTGAATTTATAAAATATATATGTAACTTGTTCTTTACAGAAGTATTTATATGTTTTATATGGCCCCACCATGATTTAAACCGTGTATTTATTATATCCCATTGATTGTTTTATACTATTCATTGTCTTAACATGCTGAAGGAAGCACCGATTTTCAGGTCTTGATTGTTTTCTTATCCAGTCTGAAAAGTTTTATTTATAATTGATACTTGCGACAAAATAGCTTTTAAAGAATGATAAATAGCTGGGTCCTTTAGATTTATTATGATGAGATATATTCAAACAGCGGTGTCTATCAGATGTGAATTCATAAAATTTTGAACATTTAACAGTTAATCAAATAAGTTTCATCAACTCAGTAATCAGTGCTTAAGTACTGACATGATTTATAAAATAACTTTCTTAAATTTATTGGTGATCAATTTCAAAATATTAGGAGACTAAGGTTTCAACTCCCCCATGCAAAGTTGACCTTATTTTTCATTGGTTTGATGTGTTTGAGCTTTTGATTTTGTCATTTGCTAACGGACTTTCCGTTTAGAATTTTCCTTGGAGTTCGGTATTTTTGTTATTTTACTTTTTATATAGATTAAGCAGATTTTTATGTAGCTATTGGTTATAAAGCTCGTCACGTATTCAAGAACTCTTTCATCCTTAGGTTTCAAATGTTTGGGTGTACTGATGAGGAATAATACAGAAAAGCGAAGGAAAGACTCAAGGTAGTAATCAACAATCATAAGTCCAATAAAATGCCATAGCCAAAAAGAAAATGACGAAAAGAAACACAACAATAATGAAATTACTACACAAAAAAATAAAGATTGATCAACACTTACCCAAACAACTCGTGTACTCCAAAAGGATAGGCAATTCCTGCTCCGCTAGTGAAACCGTCCTATAACTATAGCTAAAATGCGTTGATGAGTCTTATATGGTGGTAAGTTATCAAAGAGTTATTTTAATTTGTTTAGTAGTTATCATTATGGAAAATATTTAGATTATGTATGTATGATTATAAAGCGAATACTTCATTTCTATGTAGCAACATTCCAGCAGCGCCTGCATGCATATGGAGCATATATCTCCCAGTTGATATGATATTCCAAGGCTCTTATTTCTTATCATGATTTCCCTATTAAACAAATAGTTGCAAATGGTGAAGTTGAAATAATTCCTTCGTAAACTTTACGGACGTCATCACGAGTTGGTTGACCTTTATGGAATATTTGTTTCACAGATGACGACGGATATGTTAATTGTCGTAACCACAATCCCGTCCTCTTTACCCTTAATGTGACATATCGAATTATACTTATCACCGGTTTTGTACCTACATGATTAACACGACGGGTGCCTCATGTGGAGCAGGATCTGCTTACCCTATCGGAGAACCTGAGATCAATCCCGATTTTGGCGGGGTTCGTATTGTCCAGTCTTTGGTTTTCTATGTTGTGTTCTGTGTACTATTGTTTGTCTTTTGGTCTTTTTTCTTGTTTCCCATGGCGTTGTCAGTTTATTTTCGACTTATGAGTTTGAATGTCACTTTGGTATCTTTCGACTCTCTTCAAAAAACATGATTCAGTGGTAATTTCCCTCCCTTAGCTATTGTTTCATCTTCATTCATCTTGATTCTCTGTTATTTGGAATAGATGATACTGTTGGAGAGGGTAAAATGTTTCAATGTACATGGATCGGCCATACGTTTGAAGTGATTAAACTCGATTATGTGAAATTGTTAATAAAATTCTTAAAGTATTTGATCATTTCAATTTCAAATATTAAGTACCGCTAGATACACAGAGTCGTCTTCTTTTGATATTGGTAATATTACCTATTCGGTAACCTCCCTTTGTGATCATAATTTTTTTGTCAAGTCACATAACTACAACTAGAAACGTCGACGACGACAGCTAAAACGTGACCGTTTCCAATATTGCCTCTTTTACATTTGTTGGTGTTATTTAAAAAATGACTCCGAAGCCATTGTTTTGTCTGTTTTTATTCGACTTATTGGTTTATATTTCCCCTTAGTATCATCTCCAAACCCCCTTTTTGTTCACTAAATGGTTAGATATTGCGAATAAATCAATTGGCATACGAATTTTTATCTGACAATTCCGGGTCTTGATGAGTATATTTTTATACTATTCCAAAGTAAAAGTAAACAGATCAAATCCAATTCATATTACTTATGATCCACATCATGATGTCTATAGTTCCCCGAGTCCATAATCCACGAACATAAGATATCTAGGGAAACGTACATTACACTTTGTAAATTTCGTGCGTTCGAAGCGCTTTAATGAACACACCTTCATTAGAAAAGCTCAAAACCAAACAATTGAAAATCAAGGACATAAAAAAACCTTGAGGAGCTATATGACCAACAGGGTCCTAAAAATAAGGCTAATTAATTCAGCTAAGGTCAACATTGCCGGGGGGAGTTGGAACAGTAACAAAACTTTGACTTCGAAGCTAATAATATACTAACAGTCCACCAGCAATGATATCGATCCAGTGCTAGTAAACAAAAACGCTTTCTAAATTACTTGCGTCCGAAGCGCTTTTCTGAATTCAATTTCAGCAGCAATGCTCATACCCAAACTTTTGAATGCCAGGGATGTATAAATACATAAGCACGTGTGGAGCTATAAAACAGACGCACAGTTTACATATGTGACAGTTTAAGATTCCCACTATGAGAACATGTTTCACGTATTGCTAATCAATTACCCAGAAAAAATCTGTAAAAAATTATTTTCTGGTAGGTCAGTTCCTTATATTATAGTATTGATGTTTTGAATGTGACCTGAGCATATTATTTTGCATAAAAAATGAGGCATTCCGATGAATCTTTCGGAAGGCACTTAAATAAGTCGTGGCCCACTGCACCAAATTCATGACAAAATCACTGCAATAAACATTCCTCTGTAAGCTGTGTTTACACATACTCAACCTTGACGTTACGCAAAAAAGATTTAATACACCTACTTTAAGTATTCTTTGGAGGTATAGTTCTCCTAGGAACAATCACTAAACTTGTATAAAAGCATTCTTGTTTTATCAACTGTATGAACAATTTGACAAATTTTATAGACCATTCCATATATTAAAACAATATTTCAAATGATCGAGAGAATGTATAGTATACTACGAGCACATGGTGTTTAACCATTTGAAAAGGGCCTGGTGTTTTGGATACTTAATCTTCTCTTCACGATAAAATAAAAGTGATGTTCAAGCAAAACAATCTTCAAACAATATTGTTTTATTTTTCATGCAAAATCGTTATTTGAATTGCCTAACAAAAAAAAAAAAAAAAAAAATAACACAAAATCTGAGAATATCATTTACACAAGCAAATTTGAAAGTATTATTTCATTATTCTTCATCAATCATGAAAGAGGAGATTTTAGAAAATCACAATTCCTTTTTTCTCACCTTTGGTATTTACAGACAAAAAGGTAAATCTCTCTTCCTTGCAAACCAAAAACTTCACAAAAAAATGTAAAGAACGATACATTGCATAGTCGTCTTTTTGTTCAAAATTGTAACTACGATTCTTTCTTACATAATAGGTATTCGTCAGAAATTTGAAATGCAGTTTTAGTGTTAATTAGATTTGGACTCTAAATTTTATAGATTTAATCCGAAATTTTTAATCACAATCAGTATTGTTTTGCATAAATAAAAAATAATTGATTGATTTGTCTACACCCACAAACTATTCGAGATGCTCAATTAAAAGAATGACTATTTATCAATGCTCTACCACCCAAAAAGGAATCGTATATACGAACTTCTATTGTGTCTTATTGTGAAGTTTTTCCAACCGAAGACGATATCATCAAATTGCTGGACTTTTTTATATCGCCATTGTGTTTATTCGAATTTGGTGAACTGATATTAAAGAATACAGTCGATATTCCGATGGGTGCGAATTTTGCATCACCTATTGATCAACTTGTTTTGTATTCATATGAAGCCTGCGATCTTCTTTCATCAGGGTTTTTCCCTTCGAACGTGCGTTGTGCTATTGCCGTATTTCTTAGGTGTCGTGGTTAAGGTCACTGCATACGAAAAAAACCCTCTGCGAATTAGAGTATGGGAAGACAACAATATCAGTACATTTCTAGAGATTTTGATAAAACAAAGGATTTGAAAGTCTATGCACACATGTTTTACAGTAAATCTTGGCTATCCAAGTTTGTAAAACATATTAAGACTTTGTTAATTTGAATGATTATAAAACTTTAAGATATATTCTTTACAAAGCACAAAAATGTCGGCATTCACCTCAAAAGCTAACCAAACCTTTAAACAGACTTATTCGGGAAGGATATAGTTACGTTACTGTTGTCAAGTTGCATATTTTGGTATTAATATTGATTCACTCATAGGGTCTTTGCATCGAAAATAAACATATTTATTCTAAAACCAGTTGTTGGCATGATACGGGTTATGTTCTTCTCATATATTTTATGTTGGTATGATACTAAACCCCTAACGGGAGGGATTGTACTTGATTTTCATATGATGAAGACATAATCTTTCAATCAGTTTAATTGAGGTCTGGAGCTGGCATGTCAGTAACTGCTAGTAGTCCTTTGTTCATTTATGTATCATTGTCATTTTGCTTAGTTTCTTTTGTTACCTATTCTGACATCGGACGCGGACTTCTTTTAAACTGAGTTTTACTGTGCGTATTGCTATGTGTTTCTTTATTCTACATTGGCTAGAGGTATAGGGAGAGGGTTGAGATCTCACAAAACATGTTTAACCCCGCCGCATTTTAGCGCCTGTCCCAAGTCAGGAGCCTCTGGCCTTTGTTAGTCTAGTATGTTTTTTAATTTAAGTTCATTTATATGTTTTGGAGTTTAGTGTGACGTCCATTTTCACTGAACTAGCACACAATTTTAGTTAGGGGCCAGCTGAGGACCACCTCCGGGTGCGGGATTTTCTCGCTGCATTGAAGACCAATTGGTGGCCTTCGGCTGTTGTCTGCTCTTTGGTCGGGTTGTTGTCTCTTTGACATATTCCCCATTTCCATTCTCAATTTTATTTTTTACAGAGTTTGTCTTTAGTGCCGTGTGGAGACAGTAGAGTGCCTCCCCGTGCTTCAGGTTTATGCTCTTATAATATACTAGTTAATGGAGTGTGTGTCCGAGCGAGAACATCTCTATGTTCATTACTTTAGGAATATTTATTCAAAACACACTTTTCTCAATTCAGCCCCATTCTACTATTAAGTCAGACGTCAGACGCTACCCTGATATAGCCTGTCTTTTGTTTTTTGTCCTCAAGTTTTGTTGTTAACGTATTTTGTCGGGTGCTTAATGACGGATAGCGTTTGATGTCTTTAGCCGAACAGTTTTATCATTTTTACTTTTTTATATTCCTGTTTGCTGGTTCATATTCTGGACGCCATTCTTTGCTCCTTTCAGTTGGTAAAACAGGTAACAAAAAACAAATCATGAAACTTCGAAATGGAAAAATACTTAATACTAAACTTGTTCAAAGGGTATCTACACGTCTCAATCTTCAAAATCGATTATCTAAAAATACTACAATCGCTAACATTTTTTATAACAAAAATCGTGGTTACCCTTCTATTTATAAGTGTCATGCCAAAAAATGACTAACATGTCCCCGTCTTTCCACCAACAATACGGTAAGGTCCACGTTTAATGGTCGCACATTTTCCCTAAATTTTGAAACTGATATCACTTGAAAAACTAACAGTATTAAATATTTACTCACATGAAACAAACTTCTGTCAATTTAAACTGTTGATGTTCACATTTCGAGCTATACACTATCGTGCTACTCTGTACATCAAAGAACTTGTCAGTTTGTATCAGCCGTCTACGGCCTGAGTACGCTACGCGTATACATCTACCACGTATACACCTTACAACTTACGGGACAAGATTTTACAAAGCGACGCCAGTTCTCTGGAACAGACTACTCTGCACTCTGTTTTTAACATTGCTTCATCTAAGTAAGAATTTTATCATGTTTTAGAACAATTGAGCGTTGTTTCATCTATGTAATTCTGTGAAGTTTAATTATTTTCTCCTTACCTCTTGTCACATGTTTTAATTTGTTTATCATTATGATTATTTTATTGAGTTAAGCGCTTAGAGAAAATTTATTTGATAACAAGCTTTATAAATATTGCATAATAATGATAGTCTTACATGTAAGAGAAACATATGAAATCCTGAACACATATTAAAATGCTGTAATTAATCAAAAAAACATTTCAAATGTTAATGCATATATGTAGCGCATTAAGGGCATACGATACAGAAAAGATCTCTTGTTACATTTTACTTAAAATTTTGACATAAGGTAAGTTTTGATGTGCGCTATCGAAATATGCAAAGAGAATGTCCCGATATGTCTTTCTTTTCGAAATATTTTGGTCTGAATTTAGGACTATTTGAAGAAAAAAGAAAAATCTTTCATTTTTATATACTTTGCCGAAAAATTTCAGTTTATAGTCTCTTAAGGTGCCCAGTTGAAGGTAATAAAGTGAAACAAAATAAGTGTGAAATAATGCAATAACCGTTGAAAGAAAGCCGGAGCATGTAGAAAAAAATATACCGTTGATTTTTTTCTTACAAGTTTGACATGAGATTCTCAAAAGCAGTATAAAACTGATTGGAAAAGAAAAAAAAGTGTCCATATACGTATGTATTTGGAAAATATTAGAAAAGCCCTTATTTGCAATATCATACAAAGCATTTCTGCTTTTGGTGCAAAAAAACCCGTCCCAGTGTATTGCTAATGCAACATCGTCGTTTTATTATTCTAGCAGTATACAACGCTACACGGATCTTTGACATTTAATTATCGTGCCCGGTTTTCGGTGCGGTTCGTGTTGTTCACTCTTTAGTTTTCTATGTTATGTTTTGTATACTGTTATTTGTCTTTTTTTCTTTTGCCATAGCATTGTCAGTTGTTTTTCGACTTCTGAGTTTGATTATACCTTTGGTATCTTTCGCTTCACTTTTATTGAACATTTGTATAGCCGAAAAGTAAACAGTTATTCATTTGACTCGAGCTGTATGTCTAACTGTAGATTTTACGTGCTCAAAATGATATTGTTTTCGTTTGAGATTGCTTTTAATTTCACGTAACTAATTTGATAAAGTCGGGTGTTTTCCGGGAAAATCAGATGCGTATTAATAGCAACGTAATGTAAAATATATGTTTAAATAGATGTAAATTGCATTGAAAAGCATTAAACACACATAAAACCCTTAAAATATTGTCAAAAAATAAAATTTGTTGATCTAAGTCATGACCTTGAGTTTTGACCTTATGATCTTTGTCAAGGTCATTGATCCCCGGTGTCCTTGCTGAAGACATCGTGGGTCTAGGAATTTTGGTTTAGGAGTTACAGTTAATTTTGTCTTTTCAGAAACCGCTGTTCGGTCGAAATGCACCAAAGTTGCACCTTTATGACCCAAACATTTTTCATTATTGACGATTCCTGTACGTATAAGGGTGAGATATCCCAAAACAAGTAGTAAGATCAAAGGTCAAGATCAACGTAAAAAAAAAGCTTAAAAGCACACTGAAAACCGTTTAAATAATGTCAAAAACACATAATTCGCAATCTGGGACATGACCTTGACCTTTGACCATGTGACCTTTGTCAAGGTCATTGATCCCCAATATCGTTGCTAAGATCCATGGGTCTAGGACCTTTGGTTTAATAGTTGAAACTATTTTTGTCTCTACAGAAACCGTAAAAGGGGGTTATGCCCCTTACGGCAAGTCAAATCTCTTCCGTCAAAATGTAACAAAGTTGCTCCTTATTCAAGGCTTCAGAAAGTATAATTGTTTCGAGATTATCCCATAACAAGGTGTAAAGTCAAGAGTCAAGGTAAAAATATTGACCTTGAGGTATTTTCAAGATCACATGAATTGATTATAATTGGTGAAGATCCTAGATGGCTACGACTTCCGGTTTCTGAGTTTAAGTGGCCAACCGACATCGGTTAATTTTTAAAGGGGCATAACCCTACCAATGCGTCTTCGAATCTTTTCGATCAAATGGTAACGAAGAACCAGGGTATGGTCCTGAATAAAATTTCACCCTTCGGTTTTTTCTACCAATTCAGGTTACGGTGGTTGAATGATAACAAGGTTTTTAGGTTTCGGGCAGATAACTCCGGACCGACAAAATTTTACGACTCACAGGGTGAGTTCCGGATTGGTATTTGTGACACCTATACAAGGTTGAACCTGAAAGCGACATGTCTTACGGTTAAGGCTGCTAACTTTGTCAAAGTTTGGCGGAAAAAGAATAATAAAAATCAAAAGAAATACAGTAAGGTCTTTCTCTTTTGGAAAATACAGAAATATTTATAGAACAATTTCTAAAAATGTATGCTTTCTAAATAGATATTACCGTAAAATTTTGTAAGGGAAATACAACTTTGTATTAAATTGCGCAGATGGAATTATACAATTATAAAGTCTGAAAGGTTGAAAAGGAATAAGAGATACCAAAAGGGGGTGATTAATCAACCCATCAGTGGTGCTCGAATCAAAACAGTTGAAAGCCCAAACCAATTATTAAGTTTAAGAGCTATCCCACCTTGGGGTTGTTAAAACGTTACTGTTACAAAAAGAATTTTTTTATTTATGAACAATAAAATTCAAAGGAAATTACCGTATCAAAGTGTTTCTTGTAAGCACAGTAACGCTGACTAGTATGTCTGGTGATATCCTCGGGTACGAAACAATCACCGACAGTAGCATCGACCCAGTGGTTGTAAAAGCTCCACAAAGATACCGTAGCGTATAATTCGGTACACCTGACGCGTACTTCGATTACATAAGACCCACCAGTTGTACATCAAATCAAGACTGTTCGAACGCCAAATCAATTATGAAGAATAAAAGCATTAAAAAAATCTTAAAAAAATATGCAAAATCTGGATAAGGCAACCCTGGGGTAGAAGAAAACCCTTAGTGCTACATTTTATAAATAGTAATTTTCAGGAAATTACTGTATCAATTATATTATACAGGGGTCCTGTTTACTAGCTATAGGCTGGTAATACTCTGTTGCAAATCGTCCAATAGCAGTGGCATAGACCAATTGGTTATCAAAACGCAAAAAAATACCAGGCTTATTATCTGGAACATTTCATCTACATGAGACTCTTCAGTTGCGCTCGAATCAAAACAGTTGGAAGGCCAAATCAATTACAAAGTTGAGAAGCATTGAAGCCCAAAAGAAGAAATCTTAATGTTCCTACGGATTTTAACATTTTATGCCCGGTAAATTTTCAGGAAATGAGTGTATCAATAATAAGCTCATCATAGATACCAGAATTAAAATTGTGTACGCCAGACTAGCGTTTCGTCTACAAAAGACTCATTAGTTACGCTCGAATAAAAAAAATAAAAGGGCCACATACAGTACGAAATTGCAGAGCATTGAAGACTCAAAATTCCCAGTCAAATAGAGCTAAGGTATAATAAAAGATAGGCGAAAGATACCAATTGGATATTCAAACTCATAAGTCGAAAACAAACTGACAATGCCATGACAACAACCGAAAAATGACGAAAAGACAAACAACAGTACACAAAACACAACATAGAAAACCAAAGATTGAGCAACACGAACTCCACCAATACCGATGGTAATCTCAGGTGTTTCGGAAGTTAGAGCAAATCTTTTTCGGTATGTTGCGCCCGTCGTGTTGCTCATGTAAGTACAAGCCAGGTGATAAGTCTAATTCGGTAGGTCACATTCGAGGAAGAGTGGACGGGATTGTGGTTACGACAATTGGAACATATCCGTTGTCATCTGTGAAACAGATATTCCATAACGGTCAACCAACTCGTGATGGCATCCGTTAATGTTCGAATGAATGATTTCAACTTCACCAATTAGAACTCTTGGTTCAATAGCTTGATTGTAAGCAGCAACCCTCTATCATGGAAATCATGATAGGAAATGCAAGCTCTGGAATATCGTATGAACTGAGAGATATATACTCTTATACAGGTGCTACTGGAATTTTCCTACATAAAAGCCGAGATATGAAGCAGACGTTACTGATTTCTTGAAAGATCTTTTTGAATTTTCTGTAAAAAATGTTTCTCCCAAAAAGGATATTGCTAGATATAAGTCAATAATATTATATATCAGCAAATACTACAAAGTAAGCTAATGATTAAGCAACTAGAACCCAATGTTTATAACGCTGATACGTACTATGACAAAGATTAATGTTTTCAGTTACGTGCTAGTCAGTCTACATATCTTCATAATTTGAGGTCGCCGCATTCACGAGCACGCCAGTTTTATCAATTCTTTGTGAATTTGTTTCCTCGTAAAATATTCCGAGAACGTGTTCGCACTACTTTTGCTAGCAGATATATGACCGAAAGTGTTTGGTTGTTCACTACATTGAATTTACTTTGTGAATATGAAGTCGGCAACAAAATCGAAGACCGTGAAATTCAAGAACTGATCGACAAGCTGTTCCGAAGATAAAAAATACAGTGTTAGGTTGACAAGTCTTATGAATTCTTTGTGAATTCTCGCCGACCAACCCTGTGCGCTGCAAACTTAATTCATCCCTTTTTAAATGGTTCAATTAGTTAATGACAACAAACAAATCATTTTGACAGTTTGTAATGTCTTGACGTGGATTTTTTGCTATTGTTGTGATGACATATGTAATGAAAAAGTGACACCAGTCATTTTTGTGGTCATCGTTAACATGTTTAACACAGGTAGTCTTTGGTATAATCTTGGAATCAATCGCGTTATTGTGTCACATAAATTTATCAATCATATTGACGAATTTATTTACAAATTATCTAATTCTAAAACAACAGATCTCTTAAAGTTGCAGAAATAAATAAAGGTTAAACAACATTTTAAGAGGGTATGTATTTTACCATATTTAACGAGAAAGTAATAAGTTATCTTCGAAAGGATATATCTTAGTTGTAACTGTATAAAAACCTTCAAATAGACACTCAACCACACACACAACCGCGCACGTACAGGTATTTGTACAAAGACATTTTTTTTTAATTATTTTGTCTTGTGTTATGTCGTAATAATATTGCATATTTCAGTCTGTCCCAAAATAGCACATCTCCAATTTTAAGATAAGTATGAGTATTGAGACAATTTTTCAAATCAGGATCAACATTATCCAAAGTTATATTACCCTTCAACACAAT
>CM029600.1:9605055-9712732 GCA_017311375.1 Mytilus coruscus | reverse complement strand
AAATTCCGATTCTACAATAAAAAGAACGGAATGAATATAATATGCAGCAAAGAACTGCACATGCGAAAAAGCATGTAGTTAATCTATCAAAACGCAGATTATCAAATCAGGAATATATCCTGTTGGCAAAAGGCTTGAAATTTATACCAACGCCATCAAGCAAAAATGCAAAATGTCTATACTAAAAGACTACAATGAATTTGCTAGAAAACTACGATGTCGGTATATGTTCAGTCAAGAAAAACTGACCTTCATCCATTTCGTAACAATACAGGATATAAACCTGCCTCTACGTGCCATACGTTGGAAAACTATATAGATTTAACAAAGCTTGACTTGTCTTTTCTACCAATAGAAAAAACGTTAAAAACAATCTTACTAAGGGCGAAAGAATAGCGCTACGCAATTTGAAAATGATGAAACAATAGTAATAAAAAGGCAGATAAAAATTCAAATTGTGTTATTTTAGACAGGCTAGACTACATAGCAGAAGTCACAAGACAGCTAAATACTCAACATTACTGCCAATTAGATTCATTTAACATGGCAGAACTGAAAATCCAGGTCATTGAGTATGTTAAATCATTATACGACCAAGGCATAATCGACAATATATCATTTAAATTTTAACAAATGGTCAAAAATTAAGAGATGCACGTTTAGGAGAATTTATATTCTCCCAAAATTCACCGTCTTGAAACTGAGACATTTAAACAAATACAACATGATGGATTAAATGAATTAAATATAATTCCACCTGGCAGACCAATTATATCACAGTGTGGTTCTGTAACCGAACTTATAGATCATTACGTTGACTATTTTCTTATACCAATAGTTCAAAATCAGTCTACATATATAAAGATACTACATCGTTCATTAATATCATTGAGAAATTAAAACCTATGGCAAATAGCCTGTTGGTTTCGTATGATATAACACAGATGTTTACTAATCTACCTCAAGAAGCGTTATTGGGTGCGGTTGAACGAGCCTATGACAGTTTTGACAAATCAAACTTCAAAGTCAGTGCTCCGCCGGTCCATGTATTAATACATTTGTTGAGAATCATTTAGAAAACAATGTATTTGAATTTGATGGAAAATTTATAAACAAATAATAGGTACGGCAATTGGTGCAGTTCCTTCACCGGAAATCTGTGACATACTTATGTTTGAAATAATGAATCAAATTATTTCTGCATTTCAACATAAAGACAAAATATTTTATCATGGCAGATATAGAGACGATGGGTTCATAATATATGATGGGACATCAGATGAAATTATAGATTTGTTTCATCTAGCAAATGATTATAACCCTTATTAAAGTTCACTTATGAAATCTCAAACGATAAAATGTCGTTCTTAGATGTTGATGTAATTAAAGGTCAAAGATTTACAACACATGGCATTCTTGACCTTGAAATACATTTTAAAGAAACCAATTCTTATCTGTTTCTACACAGAAATAGCTGTCACTCACAGCATGTATTCAGAGGATTTATTAAAGGTGAAGCAATACGGCAAATTAGAAACACAAGTGACCATAACAAATTAATAAACAATCTAACTAATTTCAAAGTGAAATTATTAGATAGGGGTTATGATAGCGTTGAAATAGATGACAGTATTACTGATGCTTTATCAATTGACCGTACTGAATTACTACAACAAAACAAATCAAAAGAAAAACAAATTATTCCGTTAGTTTTAATAACTAAATATAATCCATATATACGTAAAATAAAGAAACGTATAATGAAACACTGGCATTTATTACAGTTTGACGAAGAATGTGTACAAATATTCAATACAGCACCAATAGTTGCGTATAGCAAACACAAAAGTGTTGGAGATATGCTTTGTAGGTCAAAGTTAAAGACTTAAACATAAAATTGACAGTTGGACCCTGATGATGGCAGATCTGTCATAATAACTAGATATATTGAAGAAGAATTTAAATATAAATATATCAATATATACATGTATAACTTTCATATTTGATTATATTCAAATAATGCATCTTAAAATGACCATCCCAAGCTTAACTGCCGAAACACTGAAGTAGTGTCGGGTCCTATCTTGCAATATGGGATGCGTGGTTGCATGGGTGTTTTATTATAACAAAATGCATTGGCTCACACCGAACAGCAAGCTATAAAGGGTCCCCCAAAAATTACTAGTGTAAAACCATTCAAACGGGAAAACCAAAGGTCTAATCTATATAAAAACGAGAAATGATAAACACGTATGAACTACATAAAGAAACGACAACTACTGTACATCAGATTCCTGACTTAGGATAGGTGCAAACATTTGCAGCGGGATTAAACGTTTTAATGGTACCAAACCATCTCCCTTTTCTGAAACAATAGTATAACCTCACAACATAGAAAACACACCATAAAATATCAATTGGAAGGCTTAACTCAATCAAAAACGTAAATTAACACACAATGAACGAATAAATTTGATCTGTGATACCTGAATGCAAATACATAGTTAATAAAAATTATAAGGGATAAATAATTAAGGTCAAAAGTAAATAAACAGGTTGAAACAAAATTAAAGTATGATAACACTGTGAAATGTTAAACAATATTAAGAAAACATCACTTTTGAAAAAAAAAAAAACCTGCGTCATATTATACACAGATAAATGAAAATAATTTTATTGTTAAGTATACTTCTTCTTCTGTGTGTATAAAATCTTCCGTTTTGGAATACCAAGAAATTTCTTTAATATCAATAAAACTAATCTAACACTTGGTACATATAGGGTGAATATCAACAATAAAACTATATAATTAGTGCTAGATAAAACTTCCTGTAGAGGTGCAAGAACATTATTTAAGGAGAAATGAAATAAGTTTGATGTTCATAGTACGAAGAAGTGAAAATTTGTAGTAATTCCAAATAATCAAAGCTGGTATGTACACAAGATCCATGTTAACATTTAATAACAAAAAGCATTACAACTAGTATCAACAGGTCAAATTAACAAGAAAGTACGATTTGAGAGTACTCGCAGTTACTGACAGCTAGTTAAAAGCCAAAACAATTAATAATAAAAAATCATGCATCAGAGACTGAAATCAACTAAAACACATCCCAGGGATTTAGTATTTTAACGTCATGAACAGTCAAAGAAGACATGACTTGTGCAATGCCAAAAATAAATGTATCGACAGGTAGTAGGATACTTAGGAGTGACTTCTTTATAGAAAACAATGAACGTGTGTGTGTCTCTATACGTCCCGTTTGAAAAGAAAATACAAATTTAGCTATGTTTAAATTTGCTAATGACAAAATCGAAATTAGTGCCAATTTAAACTATAATCAGAGATCTAATTACAACATTGGTACGATAACCCTTACTAATAAGTTTGTTTAAAGGTTCGATGAGTTTACACGGATCGCATAGTGATTTCCGCGCTTTAAGTACAAAATTACCGTAAAATTGAGGATGCGAAATACCATTTTTGATAAGTTTTCTACAGGTACAGCCAAATTTACTAATTAAATCTTTGTATCTATGAAAGAATTTAGTAAAAGTTTTAAGTAATTTATGGTAACGAAATCCCTTACTTAATAATTTACCACTGATGCATTGATTACGTTCGTTAATATCTATGACATCACTACACACACGGGCATACCGAACGAGTTGGGATATATAAACACCCTATGATGGAGCCAAAGGCACATCGCCGTCTAAAATAGAAAAATTAATAATAGGGAATGAAAAATCGTCTCTTTTGTCGTAAATTTTAGTATGGAGTTTCCCTTTAGAAATTGAAATGTCTAAATCTAAAAATGGACAACTGCTACTGTTTATGTTAGTTAAAATAAGTTCTTTTGGGTAAATTTCGGTAGTATCATGTCTATATCAAAGATTTTTTGTCGTTGTTATAACCATAACAGATATATAATATCATCAAAGGTGTCGAAAACAGCTACATGACTATCTTACTTATTCTTTTGTTTTCTTGGATAGGTAATGGTGCATAATGGATTTTCTGCTTCGACAAAAATTATCTTGTTGATAGATATACATTTGGCACGACCTCAATGCTTTCATTGACAAGACACAAAGCATGGAAAATCATTCTCGTGCAATATCCCAATCATGATTCTTTTAATTTAACAATATTGGACGCATTCGAAGATTTATAACCGAGAACAAACGAAAAACAGTTCATGTCGTTTTAGCTATGGTAACGCTTTACTGTGCGCGAAATATGCATCTATATTATCTAAGTTGCAACTTGTTCAAAATACAGCTGCTCGACTGATCACCTGACATAAAAATTGCTACCATATTACACCTGTTGTCATATCACTTCATTGGCTTCCAGTACAATAGTTCTGTCAATATAAACTGTTGATGTACACATTTCAAGCTATACACTATCATGCTACTCTGTACATCAAAGAATTTGTCAGTTTTTATCAGCCGTCTACGGCATGAGTACGCTATGCGTATACAACCACCGCGAACACACCTTACAACTTACGGGAGAAGATTTTACAAAGCGACGTCAGTTCTCTGGAACAGACTACTCTGCACTCTGCTTTTAACATTGCTTCATCTAAGTAAGAATTTTATCATGTTTTAGAACAGTTTGAACGTTGTTTCATCTATGTAATTCTGTGCGGTTTAATAATTCTCCTTACCTCTCGTTACATGTTTTAATTTGTTTATTGATATGATTATTTTATTGAGTTAAGCGCTTAGAGAAATTTTATTTGATAACAAGCTTTATAAATATTGCATAATAAATGATAATCTTACCTGTAAGGAAACATATGAAATCCTGAACACATATCAAAATGCTGTAATTAATAAAACATATTTCAAATAATAATGCATATATGTAGCGCATTAGGGGTTACGATACAGAAAAGATCTCTTGTTAGATTTTACTTAAAATTTTGACATAAGGTCAATTTTGATGTGCGCTATCGAAATATGCCAAGAAAATGTCCCGATATGTCTTTCTTTTTGAAATATTTTGGTCTGAATTTAGAACTATTTGAAGAAAAAAGAAAAATCTTTCATTTTCATATACTTTGCCGAAAAATTTCAGTTTATAGTCTCTTAAGGTAACCAGTTGACGGTAAAGTGAAACAAAATAAGTGTGAAATCATGCAATAATCGTTGAAAGAAAGCCGGAGCATGCCGAAAAAAATATACCGTTGATTTTTTTCTTACAAGTTTGACATGACATTCTCGAAACAGTATAAAACTGATTACAAAAGAAAAATGATATATTTGGTGTATGGAATGATTTGAAGGGATACATGTCCATCTGACCTTGACCTTATTTTTATGTTTAAAATATCAATGTTAGGTTTTTGTAGTTTCTTTGGTCTCCCCTGTGGTATGCGAGACATAGGGATTACTATCAGGAGGATGCATAAACTAGTTGTATAAAGCTATATATTTCAGAAGGTAGAAGACTTTGATGCTTTATACCTTGTATGCAGATACCTTATGTTACGATCTTTCCATCTGTAATATGTTCATTGTCCTTGACCTCATTTTTTTTATCATGTGAATTTCTCCCTTATTGTGAGTAATAGGATAGGTATTAGACAGAGAACAAAGGTAAAAAAAAAAAAAAAAACCAGGCTGGAAACAACCGTTGTCGTATAGTTTTTCAGCACGAGAAGTCAGGTCAAATCCAAGGCGATAGCCGAGGACCTGGACTATAATACGTAAGAAAGCGAAATAAAAAGAGACAAACGTAAATACGACATGTATAAATATGAAATCAATAAAATAAAGAACAAAATATATAAATATAAAGCTGTTTCTCCTTTTTGTATCCTCTTATTTTGGAAATCAACTGGTTTTCTTGGTTTAATTTCATGATCATTACAGTAATCTGATATTCGAGTAGACCCAAGTATTGATCACTTGACACAATATTTTTTTCATTTTCCATCCCTATATCCAAAACGGATGGTAGTTTGTTTGACGTTGAGATTGATTTTTCCGCTATCACAATCGACTTAACAAATTCCTTGAACATGAAGAGAAAAGAGAAAATCCTCCGTATAGTTCGATTTAGACGATTCGAAAAAACATTTCAGCTTAACTGCTAATCAATTTCACGAGAGGTCTGTACATGGAAGCATTTTATGGTTGCAGTTACTCTTGAGGTCAATAACTTCGTAGACACTTTATTTAATTTCAGCATTTTGGGACATACATATATAGTTAGCTTTTTTATAAATATAATTTTTATGAACACTTTTCATATAAATTATCTTTATAACACCAGGTAATTAGGTCACAAGATGTACGATAAAGTGCCTATGAACTCACTGAATGCACGAGTGACTCTATTCATAAAATGTGTCCGTGTATTACCCGTTAATGTACTGTTATTCTATAGCTCTGCTTGGGGCAAAGTCGTACAACTATATTTGGTATATGTGTTCTTTCCAAGGTCTACATGTCCTTCAGACAGAGTTCACCTGACCTCGACCTCATTTCATGGATCAGTGTTCAAGGTAAACAGTTACGTGATTAGGTCCCTTTCTCAGATACTATGAGGAATGATTGTCAGTTGTACATGGCAGTCTGTCATGTTTCATCTGACCTTTACCTTGACTTCATTTTCATGGTTCATTGGTCAATGTTAAGTTTTTGTGTTTTGTTCTGTTTTTCAAATACTATAAGCAATAGGTCAACTATATGTGGTGTATGGAATGATTGTAAGGTGTACATGTCTGTCTTGCAGCTATCATCCAACCTTGACCTCATTTTCATCGTTCATTGATCAATGTTAAGTTTTGTGTTTTGGTCTGTTTTTCAATAATATAAGGAGTAGGTCAACTTTATTTGGTGTATGGAATGATTACAAGATGAAAATGTCTGTCTGGCATGTACCATCGGACCTTGACCTCATTTTCATGGTTCATATGTCAATGTTATTGTTCAACTGTTGTGTTTTGGTCTGTTTTCGAGTATTATAACCATTTTTAAACTATATTTGGTGTTGAAATGATTGTAAGGTGTACATGTCTGTCTGGCAGGTATAATCTGACCTTCAACTCAATTTCATGGTTCATTGGTCAATGTTAAGTTTTACTTTTTTGTCTGTTTTTCAATGACCATAAGCAATAGGTCAACAATATTTGGTGTTTGGAATAATTGTAAGGTGTAAATGTCTGACAGGATTTATCTGACCTTGACCTCATTGTCATGAATATTAAAAATGCTAAGTTTATGTAGTAAAACTTTTATCTTTAAGACTTTCAACATAAAGTCAATGGTTAGTAAAGTAGGCGAGACATTTCAGCGTGTGCACTCTTTTTTTCTCAGATACTATAAGCAGTAGGTCAACAATGTTCGGTGAATGGAATGGTTGGAATGTGTACATGTCTGTCTTGCAGGGTCATGTAGCTGACCTCATTTTCATGGTTCAATGATCAATGTTATGTTTTCATGGCTTGGTCTGTTTCTAAGATACTACAAGCTAAAAGTTCAACCATATTTGTGTAAATAATGATTGTATGATGTACATGTCTGTCTGGCAGGGTTTATCGGACTATGACCTCATTTTCATCGTTCATTGATCGACGTTAAATATTTCATGTTGAGGTCTGTTTTTCTATGCTGTAATCAATAGGTTAATATTTAGTGTATTGGATTACTGATTGAATGGTATAGAAGTTTGTTTTGCAGGACCATCTGACCTTGACCTCATTTTCATGGTCATTGTTCAACATAAAAGTTTTCGTAATTAGGTCTGTTTATCAGATGCTATAGGCAAAATGTTAAGGAAAGGGAGGAGAAAGATGCCAAAGTGATATTTAAACTCATAAGTCGAAGCCATGGCAAAAAAAAAAACGACCGAAAGATAAACAATAGTATACAAAACACATCATAGTAAAATAAATAAAGGCAATAGTAGTATACTGCTGTTCAATAGTCATAATTCGATTAAGCAAAAACAAATCCGGGTAACAAACTAAAACTTAGGGAAACACATCAACTATAAGAGGAAAACAACGGAACAACAGAAATACTGAACTACAACAAAAACAAACGCCAACATACATAGAAACGGACTGTCTGATAACAACAGCCATATTCCTGACTTGGTTCAGGACATTTTAAGGAAAAAAGACTGTTGCTGGATGATCTCAGATGCACCGGAATTTTAAGCAGATCGTTCTCTACATGTGGCACACGTGGTGTTACTTTTATGTTAGTACAAACCCGATGATAAGTGTAATTCGGTAGGTAACATTTGCGGAAAAGATGACAGGATTGTGGTTACGACAATTTGAACATGTCCGTCGCCATCTATGAAACAGATATTCCATAACATTTACCCAATTGGAATGGATGATTTCAATTTCATCACTTGGAACTTTTGGTTTAATAGCCTCCTTTTAATCAGCAAGCCTCTGTGTACTCCATATGCAGATGCTGCTGGAATATTGCTACATAGAAATAAAATGTTGACAATTGGGAAGCTGAGACGTAATCTTTCATTTGAATTTACAAAATAAAAAAATAGAATAAGATGTAAAGTCGTTTTTTTTTTCTTTGAATGAATGCTGAGTTTACAAATTTTGCATTTGGAATTTGATAGTGTGTCAGTAAATGAGTAAGTCTTTCACTATCGTCTCTAACGCTGACATATAAGTGTTTCTCGTTTCTCGTTTTTATATAGATTAGACCGTTGGTTTTCCCGTTTGAATGGTTTTACACTAGTAATTTTTGGGGCCCTTTATAGCTTACTGTTCGGTGTGAGCCTGGGCTCCGTGTTGAAGACCGTACTTTGACCTATAGTGGTTTACATTTATAAATTTTGACTTGGATGGAGAGTTGTCTCATTGGCACTCATACCACATCTTCTTATATCTATATATAGGTTGATATTTGTGTCTAAGTTTATAATAGCATGGACAGTTGAATAGAAAGTGCCTCTCGTCTTCGACTTCATATTTTTCACACAATACAATGCTCGGTCCATTGGCGACTCGTAGAGAAAACGTAAGTAGCAAAAATAATTAGCTAATAAAGATTACAAATGAGTCAACATGGCGGAAATCATCAGTTTACTTCTTATAGGAGTTATTGCCCTTGAATTACGATTTGACCCATTTTTGAGTATTTTGCAGAAACTATAGTAGATAGAGAGTTACTGTAAACAACAAAAAATATCAGCATGATAAGATTACAAGTAAGTCAACATTTTTGTAGTTTTTTAACAGACGAGGAATTGCATGTATGCAAAATTGTCAATTAAAGACAGCGGAACAGTCTCTTTGCAGCCTCTTATGTAATTTAAAACTATTCGCGCCTTTAAGTACACATTTCCTACGGTTGTATTGTCAATTATTACTTTCCTTTTATCAAAACTAATATCTGTTCTCGGGTAATAATTTTGAAATTGAACATCGGAAAGTGGTCGTTGGATATTGTACATAACGAAATATTTCTTTCGTTTTCCTTATAGTATTTTCACATATCAAAGCCATTTACATTGTAATAAAGTAGACATAAAATATTCTAATAGAAATTCCTCGTACAATTGACTGTACGTAAATCGTGACAGATCAAAGTAAAATCAAGATGGGCTTTTAATCAATTTATCTTATACACCGAAATGTAGAACAAACTTCTCACCATTCTATTCTATCTGCTGTTGTGTTTCGATTTTCCAGGTTATACAATTTCTAGATTAAACAAAAGTTCTCAATAGGTCAAATCAACTATTTTATTTCATCTAGCAACCATGATGCAGATGATATGGTTAAAGAAGGATGTGAACTGCTCTTGGAAAATGGTTGCATCGTTAACAAAGTGAATTTCTCCTTCACTTCAGACACGAGATTTACAACAAAATAGTTCTGAACCATGTACAATTAATAGTATATGATGAGTGAATCACTTTAAAAGACATTTTTTGTCAAATAATTTGCAATTAGTATAAACGAGGGTTTGGATGGGGAGCCTTCAATTCTGTATTCTTTACTCTTTTAAGCAATTTTTCACTATTCTTGCCCATTATTCTTTATTTTCTGGCCTATTTTTTTTCTCTTTTCATTATTTTTTTGGCTCATTTTTCTGTAGTATTGGCCCATTATTCCCTATTTCGTAAACCCCATCCAGACCCTCATATATAGTTAAATAAGTAATATCAGTTGTCGATTACAAGGATTATCATGGACTTTTGGTTATATATATAACTTGTTTTTTACAGAAGCTTTTATATGTTTTACATGACCCCACCATGATTTCAACCGTGTATTTATTATATCTCATTGATTTTTGTTATACTATTCATTGTCTTCACATGCTTTGGAAGCACCTATTTCCTGGTAATCATTGTTTTCTTATCCCGAAATAAAAGTTTTATTTATAATTAATACTTGCGACAAAATATTTATTGACGGGTTTTTAAAGAATGATAAATAGCTGGGTCGTCAAGTTACTACTATTCGAATAAACACCTCTTTTTAGTTCATACCAACATTCTTTCTTCAGTCAAATATATCCTTTAGATTTATTATGATGAGATATAGCCAAACAGCGGTGTTAATCAGATGTGAATTTATAAAATTTTGAAAATTCACTCCAAAATCTTCAACGCCAATTTTGCAGTTCCATCAAAACATTTGATTTTTCTTCGCTTTACAATACTATTCCCTATGCTCAATTGAAAGATCGACTACATCTTCTCATCAAACGGAGCTCTTCTACATAAATAGGGATCGGAGATACAAATAGCTTGTTTGAGTTCATGAAAAATTTTACTTTGTGAAGAAGCAGACTGATTACACACCGAAGACGATATCATCAAAATGCTGGAGATTTTGATCTTCGACTTATCTTACTTTTTTATACTCAAATGATTTATACATGTTTATATAAAGTCTTTCCAAAGACAAAACGAAAAAAGCATCTTGCAATGTTTTTGAATTTCACTTTCAGATATCTTGATGATGTCCAGTCAATCAACAACCCACATTTTAATGAGTGGTTGCATCTCGTATATGACAGTGAACTTGAAATTAAGTATGCTACCGAAACTAGAATGTCTGCTACATATCTTGATAATTTCCTCGATATTGACATAGGTGGGTGACTTCAAACTAAGATGATGTCTGGTGACGCATGCATACCAGGAGATACTTACCCCGTCGATACACTCGGCCTCGTTCCTTCCGAGTTCCTGCCATTCCCTTAGTTTTTGTTTGTTCCTTGAATTTGTATCTTCTAAATTAATTTAAACATCGGTAAACTACTGTTGCAACATATTTTTTAAAATTATTTAAACTACAATGTAACAAATGAAAACCAAGTATTGAAAAACAGTCAGAAAACCCTCTATCCTATGAGATTGTAAATGAGCGAATTTAAAAAATGAAAAAGAAATCGTTCTAGTTATATTTACAAACGTCATAAAACAGTATTCAAAGTAGACTGACTTGTTCTAGATAACAACTATTTGTAATTTACACAATTTCGAAATTTTGCATCAGACTGTCATCACGAGTGTTTATCAATATGCACGTAGTTTGAAGCGATAGATATTTGAAATTTCTACCATAATGAGACGGTATTATGCAACAGTTCAATGCGGATTTTGTCGACAGCAATTCAGACACTGTAAATAAAGGCAACAGTAGTAACCGGTGTTCAAAAGTCATAAATCGATTGAGGGAAACAAATCCGGGTTACAAACCAAAACCGAGGGAAACACATCAACTATAAGAGGAAAACAAAGGAACAACAGAAACACTGTAAACTATTTATTCATAGACAATTTAACAATATTTTTGAGAATAATTGAACACTGTCTTCAGCTGATAATGTGATTACTGGGGCAGTCGAATGTATACTTAAAAATGCTAGGAGATTATTATTCATAGACGTGTTAATATAATCTCTACTAAAAAAAGCGCACAGATCCAGTATTTGAGAAATAATGATCACATACACTATTATTATATCCAAGAAGATAGAACATGTTCATATAAAAACTTGAAATCTTTTAAATTTTAGTAAAAGACAATAGAAACCATAATTGTAATAGGAGTGGCAATCAATCTCAAAATTGATCTGCAGAAATGTGAAATCTAACATTGAATTTGTCTGAAAAAAACAAGCGACTTTGGATTTCTTTTATGGAATCAATTGACCTTTCAAATAATAGATTTGCAACAGCGCCACATATACAATCCGATGAGATGACATTGGATAATATATCAACTGCCCTTTTCAAATTATTATTACAATTTGTCAGTATGCTGTTTTGGTACACCACAGTCCCATTTAAAAAAGGGAGAATCCCGGAAACATGTTTAACCCCGCCACATTCTCTTTTTTTGACTGTCCTAAGTCATGTTTGTTGCTGTATATCATATTTGTTTTCTGTTTTTTTGTTTCGTACATAAAAAAGAATAACAAAAATACCAAACTCCAAGGCAAATTAAAAAAAAGGGGAAGTCCATAAGAACTGACAAAATCTAACGCTATCAATCAACGGAACAAGTGAAAAACAACTGGCATATTTCTGACTTGGTACAGGCATTTTCCAAAGAAAATGATGGGTTAAACCTGGTTTTGTCGCTAGCTTTACCTCTCACCTGAATGACAGTTGTTTATAGTTCCGTTAAATTGACAAAATTATGTGAGCAACCCAAACATATATAAAAGGTTATTGTGACAATAATTGGGAACCAGTAGCCAAAACTGTGTAAACATACATCACAGACATACAACACAACTGACTAAAAATTCAAACAAACATACAAATTGATCTAACAAAGACGCCAACAAAAAATATTCAAAATGTTTGGTTTTCCAGATTTGTGGACTCTAGCTTATACCTGATGAAGGTTATTCAGAAACACGAGTCATGCACAGGCTAATTATATCACTTGATTTAATAGTATCCTTGTAAACAGCAACCTTTCTTAAAGGAAATCCTGATAAAAAACGTGAGCTTTGAAATATGGGTATCAACTTAAGATGAAACTTTTATTATGAATATACGTTGTATGTCATGTTATACATTAATCAGATCTTGTAAATAAGGAACAATCTAAAGGAACTAAACATGTCGGTGAATTAATCTTACTTGACAAAGATAGATATGACAAATGCATTTCCTACAGATTTAAAATGTTTCAACTGAAATAATGTAATTAGTATTTTGAACCTATTCATCGCTTAGTATGTGCAATAAATGTCAACACGGATAATAAAGGTAACATTTTACACGTACCCCATACTAGCGGTTGACATTGAACGACGAAAAGGTTTCATATTTTTAACATTTTCTTTGGTAATTTTTTCATAGAAAACTACTGCAAAATAACTTTTTCAAGATTGATTTATTTACTTGACTTTTGCGAGTAGAAAAATAAGGCGAAAATAAATTACAGCGAATTTGTCTCAATTTTATATTTTTATAAATGAATAAAGCAATAAAGTTAGAAAATCGAGAAAATAAAAGGTTGTTAATTTCACATGACAGAATAAGAATATCAATTGCATTGTAAGCAGATATATATGGTATCAACTGTTATTCGACTGTTATTCGACTGTTAAGTAGCATATGGCTATTATGTTTGTTTTTCAAAAATAAAAAGGTAATGAAAAGACTCAGATAAAAAACGCTTGTATAAATCAACGTTCATAAAAGTTGCCTACATCTTTTTCACATATCAACAAAATGTCGTTCTACTTCTTATAACACACTTTATTATTTGTAATTTACAATAACTGCTAAATATTTTGAAGTAATCGCTACTTGTGAACATTATTAAAGCTAAAGAAAATTTAGTGACATGATTTATTTCAGTATTGTGATGGTTTGGGTCACGTTCGCCATGATTCAATACAGTAATTATTATCGTTTATACTCCGAACATTTAACAGTTATTCAAATAAGTTTCATCAACTCAGTAATCAGTGCTTAAGTACTGACATGATTTATAAAATAACTTTCTTAAATTTATTGGTGATCAATTTCAAAATATTAGGAAACTAAGGTTTTAACTTCCCCATGCAAAATTGACCTTGTTTTCCATTGGTTTGATGTGTTTGAGCTTTTGATTTTGTCGTTTGATAAGGGACTTTCAGTTTAGAATTTTCCTTGGAGTTCGGTATTTTTTGTTATTTTACTTTTTAGATAGATTAAGCAGATTTGTATGTAGCTATTGGTTATAAAGGTCGTCACGTATTGAAAAACTCTTACATCCTTAGGTTTCCAATGTTTGGGTGTACTGATGAGGTATAATACGGAAAAGCGAAGGAAAGACTCAAGGTAGTAATCAACAATCATAAGTCCAATAAAATGCCATAGCCAAAAAGAAAATGACGAAAAGAAACACAACAATAATGAAATTACTACACAAAAAAATAAAGATTGATCAACACTTACCCAAACAACTCGTGTACTCCAAAAGGATAGGCAATTCCTGCTCCGCTAGTGAAACCGTCCTGTAACTGTAGCTAAAATGCGTTGATGAGTCTTATATGGTGGTAAGTTATCAAAGAGTTATTTTAATTTGTTCAGTAGTTATCATTATGGAAAATATTTAGATTATGTATGTATGATTATAAAGCGAATACTTCATTTCTATGTAGCAACATTCCAGCAGCGCCTGCATGCATATGGAGCATATATCTCCCAGTTGATATGATATTCCAAGGCACTTATTTCTTATCATGATTTCCCTATTAAACAAATAGTTGCAAATGGTGAAGTTGAAATAATTCCTTGGTAAACTGTACGGACGCCATCACGAGTTGGTTGACCTTTATGGAATATTTATTTCACAGATGACGACGGATATGTTAATTGTCGTAACCACAATCCCGTCCTCTTTTCCCCAAATGTGACATATCGAATTATACTTATCACCGGTTTTGTACTTACATGATCAACACGACGGGTGCCTCATGTGGAGCAGTATCTGCTTACCCTATCGGAGAACCTGATATCACTCCCGATTTTGGTGGGGTTCGTATTTCCCAGTCTTTGGTTTTCTATGTTGTGTTTTGTGTACTATTGTTTGTCTTTTGGTCTTTTTCTTTTTTGCCATGGCGTTGTCAGTTTATTTTCGACTTATGAGTTTAAATGTCACTTTGGTATCTTTCGACTCTCTTCAAAAACATGATTCAGTGGTAATTTCCTCCCTTAGCTATTGTTTCATCTTCATCCATCTTGATTCTCTGTTATTTGGAATAGATGATACTGTTGGAGAGGGTAAATGTTACGATGTACATGGATCGGCCATACGTTTGAAGTGATTAAACTCGATTATGTGAAATTGTTAATAAAATTCTTAAAATATTTGATCATTTCAATTTCAAATAGTAAGTACCGCTAGATACACAGAGTCGTCTTCTTTTGATATTGGTGATATTACCTATTCGGTAACCTCCCTTTGTGATCATAATTTTTTTGTCAAGTCACATAACTACAACTAGAAACGTCGACAACGACAGCTAAAACGTGACCGTTTCCAATATTGCCTCTTTTACATTTGTTGGTGTTATTTAATAAATGACTCCGAGGACATTGTATTGTCTGATTTTATTCGACTTATTGGTTTATATTGCTCTTTGGTATCATCTCCAAACCCCCTTTTTGTTCATTAAATGGTTAGATATTGCGAATAATTCAATTGGCATATGAATTTTTTATCTGACCATTCTGGGTCTTGATGAGTATATTTTTTATACTATTCCAAAGTAAAAGTAAACAGATCAAATCCAATTCATATTACTTATGACCCACCCCATGATGTCTATAGTTCCCCGAGTCCATAATATCTAGGGGAAACGTACATTACACTTTGTAAATTTCGTGCGTTCGAAGCGCTTTACTGAACACACCTTCATTAGAAAAGCTCAAAACCAAACAATTGCAAATCAAGGACATAAAAAAACCTTGAGGAGCTATATGACCAACAGGGTCCTTAAAATAAGGCCAATTAATTCATCTAAGGTCAAAATTGCCGGGGGAGTTGAAACAGTACCAAAGCTTTGACTTCGAAGCTAATAATATACTTACAGTCCACCAGCAATGATATCGATCCAGTGCTAGTAAACAAAAACGCTTTATAAATTACGTGCGTCCGAAGCGCTTTTCTGAATTCAATTTCAGCAGCAATGCTCATACAAAACTTTTGAATACCAGGGATGTATAAATACATAAGCACGTGTGGAGCTATAAAACAGACGCACAGTTTACATATGTTACAGTTTAAGATTCCCACTATGAGAAAATGTTTTACGTATTGCTCATCAATTACCCAGAAAAAATCTGTAAAAAATTATTTTCTGGTAGGTCAGTTCCTTATATTATAGTATTGATGTTTTGAATGTGACCTGAGCATATTATTTTGCATAAAAATGAAACATTCCGATGAATATTTCGGAAGGCACTTAAATAAGTCGTGGCCCACTTCACCAAATTCATGACAAAATCACTGTAATAAACATTCCTCTGTAAGCTGTGTTTACATTTGGGTAACACATACTCAACCTTGACGTTACGCAAAAAAGGTTTAATACACCTACTTTAAGTATTCTTTGAGGTATAGTTCTCCTAGGAACAATCGCTAAACTTGTATAAAAGCATTCTTGTTTTATGAACTGTATGAACAATTTGTCAAATTTTATAGACCATTCCACATATTAAAACAATATTTCAAATGATCGAGAGAATGTATGGTATATACTTCAATAAGACATCATTAGAGCAACAATAGACGAAATCATTATGATACAAAACTACTTTAAGAAAGTGCGATGTACTACGAGCACATGGTATTTAACCATTTCAAAAGGGCCTAGTGTTGTTAATCTTCTCTTCACGATAAAATAAAAGTGTTGTTCCAGCAAAACAATCTTCAAACAATATTGTTTTATTTTTCATGCAAAATCGTTATTTGAATTGGGTAACAAAAAATTAACAGAAAATCTGAGAATATCATTTACACAAACAAATTTGAAAGTATTATTTCATTATTCTTCATCAATCACGAAAGAGGAGATTTTAGAAAATCACAAATCCTTTTTCTCACCTTTAGTATTTACAGACAAAGGGTAAATCTCTCTTCCTTATATTGCAAACCAAAAACTTCACCAAAAATGTAAATAACGATACATTGCATAGTCGTCTATATGTTCAAAATTATTACTACATTTCTTACATAATAGGTAGTCGTCAGAAGTTTGAAATGCAATTTTAGTGTTAATTAGATTCTTATAGATTCAATCCGAAATTTTCAATCACAATCAGTATTGTTTTGCATAAATAAAAAATTAAGGATTGATTTGTCTACACTCACCAACTATTCGAGATGCTCAATTAAAAGAATAACTATTTATTAATGCTCTCCCAAAAAGGAATCGTATATAGGAACTTCTATTGTGTCTTATTGTGAAGTGTTTCCAACCGAAGACGATATCATCAAAATGCTTGACTTTTTTATATCGCCATTGTGTTTATTCGAATTTGGTGAACTGATATTAAAGTCGATATTTTAATGGGTGCGAATTTTGCATCACCTACTGTACAACTTGTTTTTGTATTCATATGAAGCATGCAATCTTCTTTCATCACGATTTTCCCCCTTCGAAAATGCGTTGTGCTATTTGCCGTTTTTGTACCAACAGGTGTCGTGGTTAAAGTCGCTGCATACGTAAAAAAAAACGTCTGCCAATTAGAGTATCGGAAGACAAAAATCAATATCAGTACATTTCTAAAGCTTTTGATAAAACAAAGGATTTGAAAGTCTATCCAAGTTTGTAAAACATATTTAGACTTTTGTTAATCTGAATGATTATAAAACTGTAAGATATATGCATATGACGCAGCACAGCCCCCTACTTATAACCAGCAATAACTGCCCTTTTAGATAATCTGAATACGTTGTTTTACTAGTTAAAAGACAATGTTGTAATTTACATGTATCTTCGTAAATATTCTTTCTTAATACAATGACAATATTACGAGACGGAAAATGTTTTATCTACTCAGGTAAAGGACAATTCTTTAAAGTATCGTGTACATTTATTATATTAATTAAGCATATTATTGTTGTACATAAGATCCGGTTAGACATATATTTACGCTTGTTATACACAAGGAAAATGTTCTTAAAATTACTTACTACTTGTAATATATTAGTTACTGGACTTGAGATAGCATGAAATTTAATCAAACTGACAGACGAACTGACTTCTACAGCTTGGAGCATCAATTTGAAAACCACTGAACAAATCGGTTTAATGAGCATTCTATTTAAACCTACTGAAATTATGAAAGGGTTTGAAAGCATGGACAACTGGAACAGTTCCTGTAATATTTTACAAAAATATAACTGTACGTTGAGAATATTTTGTCTTGTTCATGGTGGAGCCAAGCTAAAGTTTTCAGAATTTAGGAATTTCGCAGCACGACTGCCCTCTTCATATCTAATTGACTTGAATGTTATCTGTGTTGGTGGATACGTTAGGTTTCCTTGGCCATTTAGAGCTCACAAACTCAAAAGGATTTATATAAAAGACTGTGTAATACGAGAATTTTGTCGAGAATTCAAAGAAAAACGTTTGATAGAATTCCAGATGCATTGCAATACGTACAAATAAAAATGCAACAAAAACTGTTACTATGAAAGAGCTAGCTGAGTCACTACCTAAATCTAATAGCCCAATCACAAGAGCTGCTGAATGTGGACCAGAGAATGCTACGATTATAATTCAAAGAGGAATATCTATAGAAATTGAAGAAGATCCTGACGAGTGGAAACAATTCAATATTAATACTTACTACAACCATTATTTTAATATCCAAAGAGAACGTGCATTTTAATAATCTTGAAACGTTTGAAATAAGTGGTAGTAGGAGCTTGGAAAAAATAAACTCAATAAAAACTATACACAGACATTGCTCTAAATCTCAAAGTGTTAAATTTCTCTAATAATGGATTGACTGACACCCTATATAAGTTTGACAGCTGCTGGCCTTGTACGTTTTCCAGTCATGGAGTATTTAGATTTCTCCAACAATCAGATGCAATCAATTCCAAATATAAAAGACAATGGAATGGTTTGGAACAAGGCATTGTCAGTTGGAATAATAGATATTAGACGAAATAAAACTACTTTCCTTACAAAGGAAGTAGTTGATTCATTTTCATCCTACAAATTTGTTATGGTCGATATTAGAGAAAACCCATTTCGGTGTGACTGTGGAACAATTGGGTTATTCAAGTATCTTTCTACTAAGAACATGTCAAAATCTTATGACTACTTAAGGTCTTTAGAGTGTGCAAGTCCATTAAGTGTTCACGGGCGTAAAATTCCAAGTCTTTCTATCAATGACTTAAACTGTAGAAAAGTAACGATCATAAATATTCCAGCCATCGCACTCAGTATTGTAACAATAGCAATAATCATATCTGTTGTTTTAATAATATATCTCAGAAATCTGATTAAAATTATTTTATTTACTCGACTAGGTATCAAGTAAGCATGTAATGTTTCGAACTATGCTAACGAGGACAGAGATTATGACGCATTTATTGCCTACAGTGAGAAGGATGTGGACTGGGTTTTGCACTCGGCTATTCCTATGTTAGAAACAGAAGAAACTGGGAAAACATTTAGATTGTGCCTTCATCATCGAGATTTTGAAATAGGTGAAACGATTTCAAATAACATCATCAAAAGTGTTGAGAATAGCCATCACACTATATTACTGATTTCAAACGATTTCTTAACAAGTGAATGGTGTATGATGGAGTTCAGAACGGCTTTACAAAAAAGTTTACAGGATAAAAACCGTCATATGATTTTGATAATGAAAGATATTGTCACAACGGATAACATTGATCCTGATCTTAAAACCTGCATTAATTGTCATACACATCTTGATATAAGGGATTTTTTGTTCTGGGACAAACTGAAATAAGCAATGTCATTCAGGCAATAAGTTTTTGCATCATTCTTTTTGAATCTCTTTCTTTCATTCAAATGTTGAGTGACCTCGGCATAATACCTTTCTATATATTCATGCGTTGCAAAAGCTTGAACATTAGAACCGGGAAAACACACAGGCTATGTCTATATCAAAGATATTTTGTCTGTGTTATAACCATAACCGATATATAATATCACCAAAGGTGTCGAAAACAGCTACATGACTATATTACTTATTCTTTTGTTTTCTTGGATAGGTAATGGTACAAAATGGACTTTCTGCTTCGACAAAATTAAAAAATATTTAAATCATCTTGTTGATATACATCTGGCACGAATTCAATGTTTTCATTGACAAGACACAAAGCATAGAAAATCAATCTCGTGCAATATCCCAATCATGCTTCTTTTAATTTAACAATATTGGACGCATTCGAAGATTTATAACCGAGAACAAACGAAAAACAGTTCATATTTTACATGTCGTTTTAGCTATGGTAACGCTTTACTGTGCGCGAAATATGCAACTAAGTTGCAAATTGTTCTAAATACAGCTGCTAGACTGATCACCCGACATAAAAATTGCCACCATATTACACCTGTTGCCATATCACTTCATTGGCTTCCAGTACAATAGTTCTGTCAATATAAACTGTTGATGTACACATTTCAAGCTATACACTATCATGCTACTCTGTGCATCAAAGAATTTGTCAGTTTTTATCAGCCGTCTACGGCATGAGTACGCTATGCGTATACAACCACCGCGAATAGACCTTACAACTTACGGGAAAAGATTTTACAAAGCGACGCCAGTTCTCAGGAACAGACTACTTTGCACTCTGCTTTTAACATTGCTTCATCTAAGTAAGAATTTTATCATGTTTTAGAACAATTGAACGTTGTTTCATCTATGTAATTCTGTGAAGTTTAATAATTTTCCTTACCTCTTGTTACATGTTTTAATTTGTTTATTGATATGATTATTTTATTGAGTTGAGAGCGTAGAGAAATTTTATTTGATAACAAGCTTTATAAATATTGCATAATAAATGATAATCTTACCTGTAAGAGAAATATATGAAATCGTGAACACATATCAAAATGCTGTAATTAATAAAAAATATTTCAAATGTTAATGCATATATGTAGCGCATTAGAGGAATACGATACAGAAAAGATCTCTTATTAGATTTTACTTAAAATTTTGACATAAGGTAAAATTCCTTATAGTATTTTCACATATCAAAGCCATTTACATTGTAATGAGGTAGACATAAAAGATTCTAATAGAAATTCCTCGTACAATTGACTGTACGTAAGTCGTGACAGATCAAAGTAAAATCAAGGTGGGCTTTTAATCAATTTATCTTATACACCGAAATGTAGAACAAACTTCTCACCATTCTATTCTATCTGCTGTTATGTTTCAATTTTCAAGTTTATACAATTTTTAGATTAAACAAAAGTTTTCAATAGGTCAAATCAACTATTTTTATTCATCTAGCGACCATGATGCAGATGATATGGTTAAAGAAGGGATGTGAACTTCTCTTGGGAATTGGTTGCATCGTTAACAAAGTGAAAATACTCCTTCACTTCAGACACGAGATTTACAACAAAATAGTTCTGAACCATGTACAATTAATAGTATATGATGAGTGAATCACTTTATAAGAATTTTTTTTGTCAAGTAATTTGCAATTAGTATAAACGAGGCTTTATTATTTTTTTCTCTTTTCATTATTTTTTGGGCACATTTTTCTGTAATATTGGCCCATTATTCCCCATTTTGTAAACCCCATTCAGACCCTCATAAACAGTTAAATAAGTAATATCAGTTGTCCATTACAACGATTATTATAAACTCTTTGTTATATATATATAACTTGTTCTTTACAGAAGCGTTTATTTGTTTTACATGACCCCACCATGATTTCAACCGTGTATTTATTATACATCTATATATATATATCTTTGATTTTTGTTATCCTATTCATTGTCTTCACATGCTTAAGGAAGCACCGATGTCCTGGTCATCATTGTTTTCTTATCCCGAAATAAAAGTTTTATTTATAATTAATACTTGCGACAAAATATTTATTGACGGGCTTTTAAAGAATGATAAATAGTGGGTCATCAAGATACTACTATTCGAATAAACACCTCTTTTAAGTTGATACCAACATTTTTCTACAGTACAATATATCCTTTAGATTTATCATGATGAGATATAGTCAAACAGTGGTGTCGATCAGATGTGAATTTATAAAATATATATGTAACTTGTTCTTTACAGAAGTATTTATATGTTTTATATGGCCCCACCATGATTTAAACCGTGTATTTATTATATCCCATTGATTGTTTTATACTATTCATTGTCTTAACATGCTGAAGGAAGCACCGATTTTCAGGTCTTGATTGTTTTCTTATCCAGTCTGAAAAGTTTTATTTATAATTGATACTTGCGACAAAATAGCTTTTAAAGAATGATAAATAGCTGGGTCCTTTAGATTTATTATGATGAGATATATTCAAACAGCGGTGTCTATCAGATGTGAATTCATAAAATTTTGAACATTTAACAGTTAATCAAATAAGTTTCATCAACTCAGTAATCAGTGCTTAAGTACTGACATGATTTATAAAATAACTTTCTTAAATTTATTGGTGATCAATTTCAAAATATTAGGAGACTAAGGTTTCAACTCCCCCATGCAAAGTTGACCTTATTTTTCATTGGTTTGATGTGTTTGAGCTTTTGATTTTGTCATTTGCTAACGGACTTTCCGTTTAGAATTTTCCTTGAGTTCGGTATTTTGTTATTTTACTTTTATATAGATTAAGCAGATTTTATGTAGCTATTGGTTATAAAGCTCGTCACGTATTCAAGAACTCTTTCATCCTTAGGTTTCAAATGTTTGGGTGTACTGATGAGGAATAATACAGAAAAGCGAAGGAAAGACTCAAGGTAGTAATCAACAATCATAAGTCCAATAAAATGCCATAGCCAAAAAGAAAATGACGAAAAGAAACACAACAATAATGAAATTACTACACAAAAAAATAAAGATTGATCAACACTTACCCAAACAACTCGTGTACTCCAAAAGGATAGGCAATTCCTGCTCCGCTAGTGAAACCGTCCTATAACTATAGCTAAAATGCGTTGATGAGTCTTATATGGTGGTAAGTTATCAAAGAGTTATTTTAATTTGTTTAGTAGTTATCATTATGGAAAATATTTAGATTATGTATGTATGATTATAAAGCGAATACTTCATTTCTATGTAGCAACATTCCAGCAGCGCCTGCATGCATATGGAGCATATATCTCCCAGTTGATATGATATTCCAAGGCTCTTATTTCTTATCATGATTTCCCTATTACACAAATAGTTGCAAATGGTGAAGTTGAAATAATTCCTTCGTAAACTTTACGGACGTCATCACGAGTTGGTTGACCTTTATGGAATATTTGTTTCACAGATGACGACGGATATGTTAATTGTCGTAACCACAATCCCGTCCTCTTTTCCCTTAATGTGACATATCGAATTATACTTATCACCGGTTTTGTACCTACATGATTAACACGACGGGTGCCTCATGTGGAGCAGGATCTGCTTACCCTATCGGAGAACCTGAGATCACTCCCGATTTTGGTGGGGTTCGTATTGTCCAGTCTTTGGTTTTCTATGTTGTGTTCTGTGTACTATTGTTTGTCTTTTGGTCTTTTTTCTTGTTTCCCATGGCGTTGTCAGTTTATTTTCGACTTATGAGTTTGAATGTCACTTTGGTATCTTTCGACTCTCTTCAAAAAACATGATTCAGTGGTAATTTCCCTCCCTTAGCTATTGTTTCATCTTCATTCATCTTGATTCTCTGTTATTTGGAATAGATGATACTGTTGGAGAGGGTAAAATGTTTCAATGTACATGGATCGGCCATACGTTTGAAGTGATTAAACTCGATTATGTGAAATTGTTAATAAAATTCTTAAAGTATTTGATCATTTCAATTTCAAATATTAAGTACCGCTAGATACACAGAGTCGTCTTATTTTGATATTGGTAATATTACATATTCGGTAACCTCCCTTTGTGATCATAATTTTTTTGTCAAGTCACATAACTACAACTAGAAACGTCGACTACGACAGCTAAAACGTGACCGTTTCCAATATTGCCTCTTTTACATTTGTTGGTGTTATTTAAAAAATGACTCCGAAGCCATTGTTTTGTCTGTTTTTATTCGACTTATTGGTTTATATTTCCCCTTAGTATCATCTCCAAACCCCCTTTTTGTTCACTAAATGGTTAGATATTGCGAATAAATCAATTGGCATACGAATTTTTTATCTGACAATTCCGGGTCTTGATGAGTATATTTTTTATACTATTCCAAAGTAAAAGTAAACAGATCAAATCCAATTCATATTACTTATGATCCACATCATGATGTCTATAGTTCCCCGAGTCCATAATCCACGAACATAAGATATCTAGGGGAAACGTACATTACACTTTGTAAATTTCGTGCGTTCGAAGCGCTTTAATGAACACACCTTCATTAGAAAAGCTCAAAACCAAACAATTGAAAATCAAGGACATAAAAAAACCTTGAGGAGCTATATGACCAACAGGGTCCTAAAAATAAGGCTAATTAATTCAGCTAAGGTCAACATTGCCGGGGGGAGTTGGAACAGTAACAAAACTTTGACTTCGAAGCTAATAATATACTAACAGTCCACCAGCAATGATATCGATCCAGTGCTAGTAAACAAAACGCTTTCTAAATTACTTGCGTCCGAAGCGCTTTTCTGAATTCAATTTCAGCAGCAATGCTCATACCCAAACTTTTGAATGCCAGGGATGTATAAATACATAAGCACGTGTGGAGCTATAAAACAGACGCACAGTTTACATATGTGACAGTTTAAGATTCCCACTATGAGAACATGTTTCACGTATTGCTCATCAATTACCCAGAAAAAATCTGTAAAAAATTATTTTCTGGTAGGTCAGTTCCTTATATTATAGTATTGATGTTTTGAATGTGACCTGAGCATATTATTTTGCATAAAAAATGAGGCATTCCGATGAATCTTTCGGAAGGCACTTAAATAAGTCGTGGCCCACTGCACCAAATTCATGACAAAATCACTGCAATAAACATTCCTCTGTAAGCTGTGTTTACACATACTCAACCTTGACGTTACGCAAAAAAGATTTAATACACCTACTTTAAGTATTCTTTGGAGGTATAGTTCTCCTAGGAACAATCACTAAACTTGTATAAAAGCATTCTTGTTTTATCAACTGTATGAACAATTTGACAAATTTTATAGACCATTCCATATATTAAAACAATATTTCAAATAATCGAGAGAATGTATAGTATACTACGAGCACATGGTGTTTAACCATTTGAAAAGGGCCTGGTGTTTTGGATACTTAATCTTCTCTTCACGATAAAATAAAAGTGATGTTCAAGCAAAACAATCTTCAAACAATATTGTTTTATTTTTCATGCAAAATCGTTATTTGAATTGCCTAACAAAAAAAAAAAAAAAAAAAAAATAACACAAAATCTGAGAATATCATTTACACAAGCAAATTTGAAAGTATTATTTCATTATTCTTCATCAATCACGAAAGAGGAGATTTTAGAAAATCACAAATCCTTTTTCTCACCTTTGGTATTTACAGACAAAAGGTAAATCTCTTCTTTGCAAACCAAAACTTCACAAAAAATGTAAAGAACGATACATTGCATAGTCGTCTTTATGTTCAAAATTGTAACTACGATTCTTTCTTACATAATAGGTATTCGTCAGAAATTTGAAATGCAGTTTTAGTGTTAATTAGATTTGGACTCTAAATTTTATAGATTTAATCCGAAATTTTTAATCACAATCAGTATTGTTTTGCATAAATAAAAATAATTGATTGATTTGTCTACACCCACAAACTATTCGAGATGCTCAATTAAAGAATGACTATTTATCAATGCATTTAAGGAATCGTATATACGAACTTCTATTGTGTCTTATTGTGAAGTTTTTCCAACCGAAGACGATATCATCAAATTGCTGGACTTTTTTATATCGCCATTGTGTTTATTCGAATTTGGTGAACTGATATTAAAGTCGATATTCTAATGGGTTCGAATTTTGCATCACCTACTGTACAACTTGTTTTTGTATTCATATGAAGCATGCGATCTTCTTTCATCACGATTTTCCCCCTTCAAACGTGCATTATGCTATTGCCATATTTCTATCAAACAACAGGTGTCGTGGTTAAGGTCACTGCATACGAAAAAGAAAAACGTTTGAGAATTAGAGTATGGGAGGACAAAAATTCAATATCAGTACATTTCTAAAGCTTTTGATAAAACAAAGGATTTGAAAGTCTATGCACACATGTTTTACAGTAAATCTTGGCTATCCAAGTTTGTAAAACATATTAAGACTTTTGTTAATTTGAATGATTATAAAACTTTAAGATATATTCTTTACAAAGCACAAAAATGTCGGCATTCACCTCAAAAGCTAACCAAACCTTTAAACAGACTTATTCGGGAAGGATATAGTTACGTTACTGTTGTCAAGTTGCATATTTTGGTATTAATATTGATTCACTCATAGGGTCTTTGCATCGAAAATAAACACATTTATTCTAAAACCAGTTGTTGGCATGATACGGGTTATGTTCTTCTCATATATTTTATGTTGGTATGATACTAAACCCCTAACGGGAGGGATTGTACTTGATTTTCATATGATGAAGACATAATCTTTCAATCAGTTTAATTGAGGTCTGGAGCTGGCATGTCAGTAACTGCTAGTAGTCCTTTGTTCATTTATGTATCATTGTCATTTTGCTTAGTTTCTTTTGTTACCTATTCTGACATCGGACGCGGACTTCTTTTAAACTGAGTTTTACTGTGCGTATTGCTATGTGTTTCTTTATTCTACATTGGCTAGAGGTATAGGGAGAGGGTTGAGATCTCACAAAACATGTTTAACCCCGCCGCATTTTAGCGCCTGTCCCAAGTCAGGAGCCTCTGGCCTTTGTTAGTCTAGTATGTTTTTTAATTTAAGTTCATTTATATGTTTTGGAGTTTAGTGTGACGTCCATTTTCACTGAACTAGCACACAATTTTAGTTAGGGGCCAGCTGAGGACCACCTCCGGGTGTGGGATTTTCTCGCTGCATTGAAGACCAATTGGTGGCCTTCGGCTGTTGTCTGCTCTTTGGTCGGGTTGTTGTCTCTTTGACATATTCCCCATTTCCATTCTCAATTTTATTTTTTACAGAGTTTGTCTTTAGTGCCGTGTGGAGACAGTAGAGTGCCTCCCGTGCTTTAGGTTTATGCTCTTATAATATACTAGTTAATGGAGTGTGTGTCCGAGCGAGAACTTCTCTATGTTCATTACTTTAGGAATATTTATTCAAAACACACTTTTCACAATTCAGCCCCATTCTACTATTAAGTCAGACGTCAGACGCTACCCTGATATACCCTGTCTTTTGTTTTTTGTCCTCAAGTTTTGTTGTTAACGTATTTTGTCGGGTGCTTAATGACGGATAGCGTTTGATGTCTTTAGCCGAACAGTTTTATCATTTTTACTTTTTTATATTCCTGTTTGCTGGTTCATATTCTGGACGCCATTCTTTGCTCCTTTCAGTTGGTAAAACAGGTAACAAAAAACAAATCATGAAACTTCGAAATGGAAAAATACTTAATACTAAACTCGTTCAAAGGGTATCTACACGTCTCAATCTTCCAAATCGATTATCTAAAAATACTACAATCGCTAACATTTTTTATAACAAAAATCGTGGTTACCCTTCTATTTATAAGTGTCATGCCAAAAAATGACTAACATGTCCCCGTCTTTCCACCAACAATACGGTAAGGTCCACGTTTAATGGTCGCACTTTTTCCCTAAATTTTGAAACTGATATCACTTGAAAAACTAACAGTATTAAATATTTACTCACATGAAACAAACTTCTGTCTATTTAAACTGTTGATGTTCACATTTCGAGCTATACACTATCGTGCTACTCTGTACATCAAAGAACTTGTCAGTTTGTACCAGCCGTCTACGGCCTGAGTACGCTACGCGTATACATCTACCACGTATACACCTTACAACTTACGGGACAAGATTTTACAAAGCGACGCCAGTTCTCTGGAACAGACTACTCTGCACTCTGTTTTAACATTGCTTCATCTAAGTAAGAATTTTATCATGTTTTAGAACAATTGAGCGTTGTTTCATCTATGTAATTCTGTGAAGTTTAATTATTTTCTCCTTACCTCTTGTCACATGTTTTAATTTGTTTATTATTATGATTATTTTATTGAGTTAAGCGCTTAGAAAATTTATTTGATAACAAGCTTTATAAATATTGCATAATAATGATAGTCTTACATGTTAGAGAAACATATGAAATCCTGAACACATATTAAAATGCTGTAATTAATAAAAACATTTCAAATGTTAATGCATATATGTAGCGCATTAAGGGCATACGATACAGAAAAGATCTCTTGTTACATTTTACTTTGGTCTGAATTTAGGACTATTTGAAGAAAAAGAAAAATCTTTCATTTTATATACTTTGCCGAAAAATTTCAGTTTATAGTCTCTTAAGGTGCCCAGTTGAAGGTAATAAAGTGAAACAAAATAAGTGTGAAATAATGCAATAACCGTTGAAAGAAAGCCGGAGCATGTAGAAAAAAATATACCGTTGATTTTTTTCTTACAAGTTTGACATGAGATTCTCAAAAGCAGTATAAAACTGATTGGAAAAGAAAAAAAAAGTGTCCATATACGTATGTATTTGGAAAATATTAGAAAAGCCCTTATTTGCAATATCATACAAAGCATTTCTGCTTTCGGTGCAAAAAAACCCGTCCCAGTGTATTGCTAATGCAACATCGTCGTTTTATTATTCTAGCAGTATACAACGCTACACGGATCTTTGACATTTAATTATCGTGCCCGGTTTTCGGTGCGGTTCGTGTTGTTCAGTCTTAAGTTTTCTATGTTATGTTTTGTATACTGTTATTTGTCTTTTTTTCTTTTGCCATATCATTGTCAGTTGTTTTTCGACTTCTGAGTTTGATTATACCTTTGGTATCTTTCGCTTCACTTTTATTGAACATTTGTATAGCCGAAAAGTAAACAGTTATTCATTTGACTCGAGCTGTATGTCTAACTGTAGATTTTACGTGCTCAAAATGATATTGTTTTCGTTTGAGATTGCTTTTAATTTCACGTAACTAATTTGATAAAGTCGGGTGTTTTCCGGGAAAATCAGATGCGTATTAATAGCAACGTAATGTAAAATATATGTTTAAATAGATGTAAATTGCATTGAAAAGCATTAAACACACATAAAACCCTTAAAATATTGTCAAAAAAATAAAATTTGTTGATCTAAGTCATGACCTTGAGTTTTGACCTTATGATCTTTGTCAAGGTCATTGGTCCCCGGTGTCCTTGCTGAAGACATCGTGGGTCTAGGAATTTTGGTTTAGGAGTTACAGTTAATTTTGTCTTTTCAGAAACCGCTGTTCGGTCGAAATGCACCAAAGTTGCACCTTTATGACCCAAACATTTTTCATTATTGACGATTCCTGTACGTATAAGGGTGAGATATCCCAAAACAAGTAGTAAGATCAAAGGTCAAGATCAACGTAAAAAAAAAGCTTAAAAGCACACTGAAAACCGTTTAAATAATGTCAAAACACATAATTCGCAATCTGGGACATGACCTTGACCTTGACCATGTGACCTTTGTCAAGGTCATTGATCCCAATATCGTTGCTAAGACCCATTGGTCTAGGACCTTTGGTTTAATAGTTGAAACTATTTTTGTCTCTACAGAAACCGTAAAGGGGTTATGCCCTTACGGCAAGTCAAATCTCTTCGGTCAAAATGTAACAAAGTTGCTCCTTATTCAAGGCTTCAGAAAGTATAATTGTTTCGAGATTATCCCATAACAAGGTGTAAAGTCAAGAGTCAAGGTAAAATATTGACCTTGAGGTATTTTCAAGATCACATGAATTGATTATAATTGGTGAAGATCCTAGGTGGCTACGACTTCCGGTTTCTGAGTTTAAGTGGCCAACCGACATCGGTTAATTTTAAAGGGCATAACCCTACCAATGCGTCTTCGAATCTTTTCGATCAAATGGTAACGAAGAACCAGGGTATGGTCCTGAATAAAATTTCACCCTTCGGTTTTTCTACCAATTCAGGTTACGGTGGTTGAATGATAACAAGGTTTTAGGTTTCGGGCAGATAACTCCGGACCGACAAAATTTTACGACTCACAGGGTGAGTTCCGGATTGGTATTTGTGACACCTATACAAGGTTGAACCTGAAAGCGACATGTCTTACGGTTAAGGCTGCTAACTTTGTCAAAGTTTGGCGGAAAAAGAATAAAAAAATCAAAAGAAATACAGTAAAGTCTTTCTCTTTTGGAAAATACAGAAATATTTATAGAACAATTTCTAAAATGTATGCTTTCTAAATAGATATTACCGTAAAATTTTGTAAGGAAATACAACTTTGTATTAAATTGCGCTGATGGAATTATACAATTATAAAGTCTGAAAGGTTGAAAAGGAATAAGAGATACCAAAAGGGGGTGATTAATCAACCCATCAGTGGTGCTCGAATCAAAACAGTTGAAAGCCCAAACCAATTATGAAGTTTAAGAGCTATCCCACCTTGGGGTTGTTAAAACGTTACTGTTACAAAAAGAATTTTTATTTATGAACAATAAAATTCAAAGGAAATTACCGTATCAAAGTGTTTCTTGTAAGCACAGTAACGCTGACTAGTATGTCTGGTGATATTCTCGGTACAAAACAATCACCGACAGTAGCATCGACCCAGTGGTTGTAAAAACTCCACAATGATACCGTAGATTATAATTGGTACACCTTACGCGTACTTCGATTAAGACCCACCAGTTGTACATCGAATCAAGAAAGTTCGAACGCCAAACAATTATGAAGATTAAAAGCATTAAAAAAAATCGTAAAAACTATGCCAAATCTGGCTTAGACAACCCTGGGGTAGAAAAAATCCCTAAGTGCTGCATTTTATAAATAGTAATTTTCAGCAAATTACTGTATCAATCATATTTCTTATGAGAACAGGGGTCCTGTCTACTTGTTATAGGCTGGTGATAATCTGTTGCAAATCGTCCAATAATAGTGGCATAGACCGAGTGGCTATGAAAACCGAAAAAAATACCAGGCTTATTATCTGGTACGTTATCAGTTGCACTCGAATCAAAACAGTTGGAAGGCCAGTTGAGAAGCATTGAAGCCAAAAAGAAACCTTAATGTTCCTACGGATTTTAACATTTTATTCCCGGTAAATTTTCAGTAAATGAGTGTATCAATAATAAACTCATCATAGATAGCAGAATTAAAATTCTGTACGCCAGACGCGCGTTTCGTCTACAAAAGACTCATCAGTTATGATCGAATCAAAAAAAGATAAAAGGGTCAAATACAGTACGAAATTGAAGAGCATTGAAGACTCAAAATTCCCAGTCAAATAGAGCTAAGGTATAATAAAAGATAGGCGAAAGATACCAATTGGATATTCAAACTCATAAGTCGAAAACAAACTGACAATGCCATGACAACAACCGAAAAATGACGAAAAGACAAACAACAGTACACAAAACATAACATAGAAAACCAAAGATTGAGCAACACGAACCCCACCAATACCGATGGTAATCTCAGGTGTTTCGGAAGTTAGAGCAAATCTTTTTCGGCATGTTGCGCCCGTCGTGTTGCTCATGTAAGTACAAGCCAGGTGATAAGTCTAATTCGGTAGGTCACATTCGAGGAAGAGTGGACGGGATTGTGGTTACGACAATTGGAACATATCCGTTGTCATCTGTGAAACAGATATTCCATAACGGTCAACCAACTCGTGATGGCATCCGTTAATGTTCGAATGAATGATTTCAACTTCACCAATTAGAACTCTTGGTTCAATAGCTTGATTGTAAGCAGCAACCCTCTATCATGGAAATCATGATAGGAAATGCAAGCTCTGGAATATCGTATGAACTGAGAGATATATACTCTTATACAGGTGCTACTGGAATTTTCCTACATAAAAGCCGAGATATGAAGCAGACGTTACTGATTTCTTGAAAGATCTTTTTGAATTTTCAGTAAAAATTGTTTCTCCTAAAAAGGATAGTGCTAGATGTAAGTCAATGATATAATATATCAGCAAATACTACAAAGTAAGCTAACAATTAAGAAACTAGAACCCAATGTTTATAACGCTGATACGTACTATGACAAAGATTAATGTTTTCAGTTACGTGCTAGTCAGTCTACATATCTTCATAATTTGAGGTCGCCGCATTCACGAGCACGCCAGTTTTATCAATTCTTTGTGAATTTGTTTCCTCGTAAAATATTTCGAGAACGTGTTCGCACTACTTTTGCTAGCAGATATATGACCGAAAGTGTTTGGTTGTTCACTACATTGAATTTACTTTGTGAATATGAAGTCGGCAACAAAATCGAAGACCGTGAAATTCAAGAACTGATCGACAAGCTGTTCCGAAGATAAAAAATACAGTGTTAGGTTGACAAGTCTTATGAATTCTTTGTGAATTCTCGCCCACCAACCCTGTGCGCTGCAAACTTAATTCATCCCTTTTTAAATGGTTCAATTAGTTTATGACAACAAACAAATCATTTTGACAGTTTGTAATGTCTTGACGTGGATTTTTTGCTATTGTTGTGATGACATATGTAATGAAAAAGTGACACCAGTCATTTTTTGTGGTCATCGTTAACATGTTTAACACAGGTAGTCTTTGGTATAATCTTGGAATCAATCGCGTTATTGTGTCACATAAATTTATCAATCATATTGACGAATTTACTTACAAATTATCTAATTCTAAAACAACAGATCTCTTAAAGTTGCAGAAATAAATAAAGGTTAAACAATATTTTAAGAGGGTATGTATTTTACCATATTTAACGAGAAAGTAATAAGTTATCTTCGAAAGGATATATCTTAGTTGTAACTGTATAAAAACCTTCAAATAGACACTCAACCACACACACAACCGCGCACGTACAGGTATTTGTACAAAGACATTTTTTTTAATTATTTTGTCTTGTGTTATGTCGTAATAATATTGCATATTTCAGTCTGTCCCAAAATAGCACATCTCCAATTTTAAGATAAGTATGAGTATTGAGACAATTTTTCAAATCAGGATCAACATTATCCAAAGTTATATTACCCTTCAACACAATTATTAAATGACGACCTTTATGGTGCAAATTTTTCCTCAAAGCCGTTCGGAACTCCATCATGCACCATTCACTTTTCAAGAACTCACTGGATATAAGTAAGATGGTATGATGGCTGTTTTCAACACTGTTGAATATATTATCAGCTATAGTATTACCAACTACAAAATCTCTATGATGAAGACAGAGTCTGCATGCTTTCCCAGCGTCCTCTGATTCCAACTTTGGTAAAGCTATACGTATAACCCAGTCAACATCTTTCTCACTGTAGGCAATAAATGCATCATATTCTTTCTCTTCGTATATGTCATTTCTGAATTCACACGGACAGTTAATATTGAGTCGAGTAAATAAAATGATCTTGATCGGATCTCTGAAATAGATTACAAGCAAAATTATGACGAAAAATGTTATTGTTATGATGCTCATAACGACTATTGGAAAAGTTTCGAAAGTTTCCTTGTTACAGTTTAGTTCTGTAAGAGACAGACTTAACAGCTGACGTCCACGGACTTTTGAGGGATTTGCACACTCTAGCGACCCGAGGTAATCATAATCTTTTGGCATAGTCTTTGAAGATAGATATTCAATTACTTCAATTATTCCACAGTCACATAAGAACGGATTTTCACTGATATCGACCTTAACAAATTCGTGAGTTGAGAACGAGTCTATCATACCTTTTGTTAATGAAGTTATATTATTACGCCGTAAATCTATTATTCCGACTGATTTTGTCTTTTTCGAGGCCATTCCGTAATCTCGTATTTTTGGAAGAACTGTTATGTTATTGGTGGAAAAGTCTATATATTCCATCACTGGGAATCGTAGTCGCCAGCCTTGTAGTTTATAAAAAGTGTCAAACATACTATTACCAGAAAAGTTCAAAATTTTAAGATTTTTTGCAACGTCGGTATGAACAATCTTATTGACATCATTTTTTTTTAAATCCTTCATTTCACTTATTTCAAAAACCTCAAGGTTGTTGTACAAACAGGTTCTCTTCTGAGTGTTAAAATAATGATTATACTGCCTGATTGCAGCGTCGAAATCAATAAATAAATGAAAGTTGTGCATATCTTCCCAGATAATGTTTGTTCTTCTCCTTATTATGGAAAACGCATTTTCCGGTCCGCATTCTGCAGCTCTTGTTATAGGCGAGTTAGCTTTTGACAGTGAGTCATATATTTCTCCAAGCCTTTGACTAATTGTAACGTTCTCCATTTGTAGATATTTTATTGTGTCGGGAATGCTTTCTATCGATGGATTCTTGTATTCAGTTCTGTAATCCATAATTCTGCAGTCTCTGATATAAATTCTATTTAGTTTGTCTGCTCTGAACGGCCAGGGAAAGTGTATGATACCATCTTCACATGTGAGGGACAAGTCAAATCTGATATTTGATGATACTCGATAGGTAAAATTTCTAAATTCTGATAACTTTATACTGGAATCACCTTTAACGATACACACAATGGTAAAGTCAGTATGACCAGTTTGTGATATATTACATTGTCTACTCCAGTTCTCCAGACTTTCAAACTCATTTGTTACATCAAACAAATTGGTAAATGTATCCATGGAATTATTCATCTGGTGTTGTTTTGTCACCAAATCATTATTCTTTTCATTTGTAACGGTAAAGATATCTAATGCAAGTCCAATTCCAAGTCCAAGCAAAGGATGAATATCAAGAAATGTGAGATAATGTGTCATTCTCAACCTTTTCCTGGAATGATATTATACAGGAAACCGGATGTATTTAGATCCTTAGAAAATCAACAGACTAGAAAAGTACAACTACTTTTTTCAGCAAATAAAAGGCTCTTTTTTTTAACTTCGTTTGTTTTCCACATAACAGATGCGTAAAGTATATTAATAACAAAAATAAGAATACTGATGGTGTAAACAAACTTGAAATAATGATAAATGAAATGTTAATCGAACTGTGTACTATCATTTACTATGACATATAACAAAGGGAGTCGTAAATGTTTTCCGCAATTTAAATTTTATCTGGAGTAATGATGATTAATAGATAACATTTAAATAACATTTTAAAACATTAAAATCTAACATAGCCAGTCTGCATTAAACCTTCACGGATACTAGATTCTTAACGGGGAACTTATCTTGCATAGCATAGCAAATATTGATTGCATCACTAAATTGAAGCGTTATTTGCACTAGTGCCATATGATATATCTTTGCACGCAAATATTTGGTTACGTTCTGTATGAATATGTTTTCCAAGACAGTTATATGATATTTTTTTATCTGCACATCCAGCCAACTAGAGATGAATTTAACAATGTAGAAATGTATTTTCTGTAAGAGCAATGAATGAAGGTTGCTGCCCAATTTGTCTCAATTTTTCCTTGTTTGTTAGTAATTCCTTCTCTTCCTGCGATGCCAGAAGAAACACATTAGTATGTTTGCAGAAAACTGTACCAAAAAACTAAAATACAAATATGTAAAACAAAATCAGGAAAAATTACAAAATAGGTTGTTTAACACCTCTTTTTTTATCAATGTCAGTTATTCTTTTGTTTGTTCTGTCGATTAGTGTATTTCAACGGTATGGCAGCAAAATGTTCTGAATTGAGGAATGCAATTATCAGTAGTCATAATTACTACCAAATTATCACAAAATTGACATCTCTGGCAAAAATTAAATATAATTTTATTATTTTACCTTTCGTTCCCGTTCTATCCAAGAAGTCAACGCTTCAGTGCTGAAATGTCATGGTGTGGTTATTTTATGTATACTTACTGTTCACAACATATTAAAATCATAAGAAAGACATTGGGTTGTTTTCTTTTCTGGTATAACCTAAACGAGATTTAAAGATTCAGGTCAACTTTTTAAAAAGTTTTGGTTTTCAATACTCCTCAATTTTGTATTTGATTTGGCTTTTCAACTGTTTTGTTTTGAGTGCAACAGATAATTTTGATGAAGACAAAACGCGCACTTGCAGGACTGAAAACTGCAATAAACACTAAAAATTGGTGACCAAAACGGACCTAAAAGATTGGCCAAATCCATTTATTTATGTCAAAATTGCCTAAGGAGTAAATGAAAACCTGGTTTGTATAATTAGTTTTGTGATCTCATGACAAACCTTATAGGCTCCGAATATTTATGAAAAGATGGTACTACAAGCAAAACTAGTTTACTAATTTGTAAGTGACCTGTCTACACATATAACTCGGCCGGCCACGTTATTACCGGAGACATCAACATTGTCAATAACACTTCCCTGCGAAATTTGTTATCCAAAGGTCCGAAATATCGTGAGCTAAATCCATCAATTGGAAATACAACTTTAAAATACTAATGGATTCAGTGGAGGATTATGCCAGGCAATAGGCTAAACGCGAGAAAGAAGACGTAGATACTCTTTCCGAATGGATTAAGGCTGTGAGGTCGTTGATACAAATTAAGAAACTAAATGGGTCTATCAATACCCACGCTACGTCAATTTTTAAAGCCCAAAATGTTGCAAAACACTTGTCCTACCTCCATGACAAATATGTTGTTGTCCCCGCAGATAAAGCCCCAAACAACATCTTTTTTGTGTGTAAATATCATTACATAAACTGCTTGATAAATGAATTAGGTATTGACAATTCACTTGGAAACTCAACATATACCCTAACGACACTTACCAAAGAGGAAATCCTGGATAATCATAGGTCTGTTCTATGTTCCAACCAAAGATGAAGAACTGGATCTTCCATCACTGTATTGGATACCTAAACTACATAAGTATCCTTACAAACAACGGTATATTGCTTGGTCTTCCAAGTGCTCCACGAAACCTCTTTCTAAATTATTAACATATATATTTTATCAGCAAACAAAGCCGGGCTCCAAAGTTATTGTGAAACTGCCTATTCTAGAGGTGGCGTGAATCAGATGTGGATACTAAAAAATTCCAAAGATCTTTTAGAGTACATACAATGTAAGACTCTCTCATCATGCAATAATATTAAAACATTGACTTTTCTACACTTAACACAAGTATTCCCCATTCCAAACTAAAAGACAAATTAAAAGATTTGGTATTCCTTTGTTTCATTAAAACGAATGGCGAACGTAGATACAAGTATCTTGTCTTGGGGAGGGATAAATCCTACTTTGTAAAGAATCACTCTGATTCAAACAAAAAATTCTCTGAAACTGACATTATCAAGATGCTTGATTTCTTGATTGACAACATATTTGTTACGTTTGGAGGACATGTTTTTCAACAGACTGTCGGAATTCCAATGGGAACCAATTGTGCCCCTCTTCTTGCCGACTTGTTTCTTTATTATTATGAGGCTGACTTCATACAGAAACTTCTTAGGAAGAAAGATAAGAAGTTAGCAATATCCTTTAACTTTACGTTCCGCTATATAGATGATGTTCTCTCACTAAATAATACAAAATTTGGTGAATATGTTGAACAAATCTATCCTATTTACTAGAGATAAAGGATACTACAGATACAGTTAAGTCTGCCTCATATCTTGACTTACATCTAGAAATTGACAATGAGGGTCGGTTGAAAACAAAACTTTACGACAAAAGTGATGATTTCAGCTTCCCAATTGTGAACTTTCCATTTCTATGTAGCAACATTCCAGCAGCGCCTGCATACGGAGTATATATCTCCCAATTGATACGATATTCCAGGGCTTGTATTCCCTATCATGATTTCCTTGATAGAGGATTGCTGCTCACAAGGAATCTATTAAACCAAGAGTTGCAAATGGTGAAGTTGAAATCATCCCTTCGTAAATTTTACGGACGCCATCATGAGTTGGTTGACCGTTATGGAATAACCGGTATACGTACCGTTTCACAGATGATATCGAATATGTTCCTTATGTCGTAACTACAATATCCTTCCCTTTTCACGAATGTGACCTACCGAATTAGACTATTTACCGGATTTGTAATAACATAAGCAACACGACGGGTGCCACATGTGGAGCAGGATCTGCTTACCCTTCCGGAGCAACTGAGATCACCCCCAGTTTTTAGTGGGGTTCGTGTTGCTTAGTCTTTAGTTTTCTATGTTGTGTCTTCTGTACTATTATTTGTCTGTTTGTCGTTTTATTTTTAGCCATGGCGATGTCAGTTTATTTATCTATGAGTTTGACTGTCCCTCTGGTATCTTTCGTCCCCCTTTCTTGATCAAAAATGTGACTGTAACTCTATAGGAAGGTCCTTTTCCAATTAGATGGCAGGGATTCGTAATTTCTTTTTCGAATAAGAAAACGGCACAATACTGTCTTTACGATATATTTGTATTTTGTACATATTACCCGTAATGGATTGAATATAAAACCTGAATATAATTGTTTCAATTGTTTTGTTGTCAATTTAATACTTTAAAATGAACTTACTACAGGTATTTCACTCGATTTTCTTCTCCCCTTACGTTAACACTAGAGAAACTCGTAAACTTATTTTGAAAATGCAGATCAAGAGGCGAAAATTTTGTGAGACCGGATGCATCGAAAAGGTTAGTGTCTCCGGCTATGCATGCATCACCCGCCATATATGCAATATGGACTTAAATGAATAATGCTGTCACGTAAACCTACCCTCCAGCTTTATAGATGATAATCTGTCACAGAATAATTCCCAGTTTGTTGACTTTGTTGATTCCATCTATACTGTTGATCTTTAAATTTTAAATAAAGGATGCCATAGATTAATTTACGATATTATACCTTGATTTACACGTATTAATCGAAACTTACGGAACATCAATTAACTTAAAGACGATAGAAAAGGCTATAAGTTTCCCATTGTTAACTTTACATCTTACGAAGCAACATTCCTGCAGCACCTGTATAGAGAGTAAAAAGTGTTACTAGTTAACAGAGCTGACTCCAGTATTCGTAGATTGATTTCCTCCAAACATCACATTATTATTGGGATTGATGGAAGGGTTTGTCTTTCAAGAGTTACAAGACTTGAAATAACAGATTAAAGTATTTTGTTTACATATTGTACCACAACTTGAGTTTGCTTGGATTCATTTACTTGAAACTTTACATAATTGTTGGAATTGGTGAATATTACAAACCGTTCGGTTATGTCACTACAGAGTTATGAGGCTTTGTCCGTCAGATAAATAAAAGGCATTTTTAAATAGCTTGCACTATCTTTAGTATGCTTGATTGATGGACCGTTTCAATACTCTGTGTCATATAGTATCAAGGATTAGCAGCTTATGTTTAATTTAAAATTTTATGTGGAATGAATTTTTCGGTATTTCTTTAAAAAAAGTTAATGTACTTTTGTCGTGATGTATATGATTACATTCTTTTTTCTTTTTCTATGGGATTTGCAATATGTTTTGGTATCAAACAAAAAAATATTATTTTTCAGAAAGGATGTTAATGTTTTATCACTGTGTTTGATCGCCACCGGAAATTTGGTACCAAACGAAGCAGAGAGAAAGGAGAAAAAAAAACAAACAAGGTAAGAAATCCTTTAATTTAAACCATTTCTACCGATTTGATGAGGTTACAACTTACGAAACAATTTTCTCATAGATAGTGCTTTGTTTTTTTTATGCCAACACGAAGCAAGCAAGGACAAGATTTTGTGTTATACTTAAAAACTGTGCATTTGGTAGCAGAAAAATGCGAGGTCAATCGCCCTCCGACGTTGACCAGACATTCTACTGTTTTTCATTCTTTTCAAGACACATTTTTAGATTATGATAGTGTGACATCATATTTACTGAAATTCGCTATCAAAAAGATGTTTTCTGAAGAATATCGGTAAAACCTGCTCATGTTCACAGATTTACAGTAATGCAACTTGTTTTCCAACTGTATGGCAACTTGCTAGTTGAAAAAAAATATATGCCGTTCATTTCAAGAAATAGCGCTATAAGTTCAAATACATGTACTTAATTATGCATTATATTTCTTAAATATCCGAGTTTAGATTTGTCATTCAGATATGAGATGCAGCGTAATGCAGTCAATTTTGATACATTGAACAAATGAAAATCAGTTTATCTTTCTCCCAGTCATAAAATTATGATCTTAAACAAAAAATTAATTATTAAACATTCACAATTTGAATACAAAACATACAACAGCGGATAAATGTTTTGACTTTGTTTAACACTTTTGATGTGTCTTTATCAGGCTACGCGCATGGTTAAATGACAGCTGTCATTGGCTAAGCAAATTCAAATGATATTTTATATATATATTTCATGTAAACTAGACTATTTGAACTCACTAACCTTGTGAGAAAATCTTTTTAAACACACTTATGAATGACTCGCCCTACACTTAGATTATCCCATATATCATCGTAATGTTTACTTGGAAAAAATGTCTTCCCCATATGCTCTCTTCAATCAGATATTATGTTTGCAAAACAAGGACCAGATCACAAAATATAGTTTATAAGACAGTTTACATAAATTACTGGTTAAATATCTTTTCTTTAAAGAAAAACCCGGTTTGGTCTTATGTTGTGCTGTTCACTGTCCCATGTTTGGGCAGATTTGACCGTTCACAAGCATGTTAAACCGCACCACATTCTATATGTGCCTGTCCTTAGTCAGTACCCTGTAATTTAGTAGTTGTTGTAGGTTGCTGTCTGTCAGATTTGTCTTTTGTATATCCTTTTGTCATAAATCAGATCATTGTTATTTTCTTTTATCAAGTCGAGGCCTTTTATAGCTGACTACTGTGAAATCATTTATTTTCGTGGGTACCAATTTTCGTGGATTAAGGAAAGCTTGCATGCTCGTGGATATTTAATTTCGTGGTGTTGCCGAAGTCTGCACACAAGCCAATAGAAAAGTTGTCATTCGTTGAACATTTAATTTCTTGGTTCACCTGTAACCACGAAATCCGCGAATATTGGATCAAACGAATAATGAATCCACAGTATACAGTATGGAATTTTCTCATTGTTACGTCGTACGGGTACATCTAATTGCTTAAATCTGCTTCATTTAGACCCTGTTGGATAATCGTCTCATTGACAATCATACCAAATCTCCTTTTTTTTGATACATTTTTTTTTTGGAAACTAAAACCAGTATGCTAGTTTAAAGAACATTTCTAATAAAACATAACATCTTCTTAAGTAAAAAAAAGGTACAAGCTCGCGACTTATACTGTTTGAAATACTTGAAAATAACATGCTATAAAATATCATTTTGAGAAATCATTGATATCGCAGAATGCTTTACAAGGGATACAAATCCGGCTGAGGCTACGACATAGGCTATTTGTATAAAGCCTTATAATAGAGAAGATAGAAGACATGGATTCGCTTAGCTTGTATACAGAACAATTGTGATGATATTTTAAAAAGATTAATATATTGTATACTTATATATACACTCGAGCTAGAAATAATAATGCATCTTTTAAGTTAAAGAAATATATAGATATAAGAAGATGTGGTATGAGTGCCAATGAGACAACTCTCCATCCAAGTCACAATTTGTAAAAGTAAACCATTATAGGTCAAAGTACGGCCTTCAACACGGAGCCTTGGCCAACACCGAACAGCAAGCTATAAAGGGCTCCAAAAAAGACTAGTGTAAAGCCATTCAAACAGGAAAACCCACGTAAAATCTGATAATGGCAATTGAAAATTAGTTTATATTCTGATGGTGTATTCTTATAAATTCTTGAAAAAATTCATGAAGTAGTAAAGATTCGATTATTTTCATATATTTGAAGATTAAATAAATGTCGATTTTAAACACTAAACCATTTGTGCTGCAGAATATTCATTTTCATCCTTTCTTGTGCAAAGTTATTTATTTTGACCCGGCCATGTTATTCATAATCCTCCTGTCGCCTTCCAGAAAATCAAATTGCAGTCTCGTAAGTTTAAAAACAGAGAAGGTGTGTTTGATCCATACGATGTGCCTTTGTCCAAACTAACTAAGGACATTTTTACCACGTGTTAGATTGTGGTTTGACATTACGTCGTTTGATCTTTTAATTACCGAACGTGACTTATTCCCGATTGTGACTGTTTTGCTGAGTGTGAGTTCGCATATAAGACGGGTCGCGGTACTTTTCTATCCAAAATTCATGTATTTAGTTTTGATGTTATATTTGTTATTCTCATCGAATTTTGTCAAATGTCTTATCGTTTATAGTTGTAAATCTTATTTTTTTTCTGTTGTATTTGTGTGTTATGGTAAAGATAATTAATCACCCAGTTCATTTATTAGATTTTAGTATGGGTCAACTAAATTTATACAATATATTTGGTTTGCAGTTTGATTTAGAAGAAACACCGACATAGCTAGATAATACAATTAATTATCTAATTACTACCACAATTGTATATTAATTAGTATTGTAATGTTCATTGTTATTAATAAATGTTATATGAGTATTACAAACCTAATCTTGAATTCTATCCTATTTTGGGAAATTTTTCAAATTCAAATGTGACGTCACTTTGTGCGTTGATCTGTTTGGCTAACTCGGCTGTGAATTTCTATGTGCTATTTATGTTGTTTTATGTATCCGTTTTAATTCTGTAGTTAGTCACCATTTCGGTGTTATGTATATCTATTATATAGTCATTTTATAAATTTACTGTTTGCAAAAGTATGAATTATTCTGAATAGTAAGAATGTTCTGATCACAGACAGAAAACCTTAGCCGTATTAGGCACAACTTTTGGAACTTTTGGTTCTCAATGCTTTTCTACTTTGTACTTGTTTTGGCTTTCGAACGTTTTTGATCTGAGCGTCACTAGTTAGTCTTGTGTGGACGAAACGCGCGTCTTGCGTATTAAATTTTAAACCTGGTACCTTTTGTTAGCTATTATTTGTATGTTTCTCTGTCCTATATGTTCTCCCATTTATTTGTATTGTAGTCCTGTCATGTAATGTTGTCATTTTAATGTTATATTTAACATTGCCATAAAAGCGGGAGGTTTGGCTAGCCACAAAACCAGGTTCAACCTACCATTTAAAAAAAAAAATGTCCTGTACCAAGTCAGGAGAATGACAATTGTTATCGTATAGTTTGTTTCTGTGTGTGTTGCATTGTCATTTGTTTTTTGTTCACTTCAGTGTTTCTGTTGTTTCGTTTTCGAAATGTACTATATTGTATTTTTTTATTTGCGTAATTCTCTGTCCTGGATGTTCTTGCATTTATTTGTACTGTATTCCTGTTATGTAATGATGTCAATTTAGTGTTATATTTAACATTGCCATAAAAGTGCGAGGTTTGGCTAGCCACAAAACCAGGTTCAACCCACCATTTTTTTCTTAAAATGTCCTGTACCAAGTCAGGAAAGTGGCCATTGTTATATTATAGCTCGTTTCTGTGTGTGATACATTTTAATGTTGTGTTTCTGTTGTGTCGTAGTTCTCCTCTTATATTTGATGTGTGTCCCTCAGTTTTAGTTTGTAACCCGGATTTGTTTTTTTTCTCAATCGATTAATGAATTTCGAACAGCGGTATACTACTGTTGCTTTTATTTGAAAACAAAATAACCACGTGCTGCTGTAACTGTTAATGCAATTACAAGTCTAACGTGTATTGAATTATATCATTTTATTTGACACAATATCAAAGTCTTATCATAAAAAAGTATATCAAAAAGAGATTTCAGCTGAATGTACCCCGCTCTCCAATTACCCATCAACCCACTCCTTTTAATTTAGACCAAACAAAAAGACTAGAAAATTTAAAAAAGTTGTATTCTACTATCTTAAAAATAAAAAGTATTATTTTTTTTCTTTTCTTTTGTATGTGACTATTAGTATTTTTTTACCTCACATTTATAGTCTGTCGTTATAGCAGTTTGGATGTTTAACGTCCTACAAAAGAACTAATTTTCTAAGTCGGCAATCCCTTTGCGGATTGTTTTTTATTGAATTATTTTTTAGGTATTGACCGTTCTTATTTTTAGGGAGCATGGGTTTTTTCTCGTGGCAAATTTTTTTCCCTGACTCAAACAAAAACATTTCTCAATAACATACAGTAACTAGAAAATAATTACGAAACGCAGTGAATACTTCATTTCCACTATAATTTTCAATGCAAACAAAGTATTTTGTTCACTGTTCTTGTAAACAAGGAATTATTTAAATTATGTATTCAAGAAATTTAAAATTAAACACTATATATATATAAAAAAAAACAATTCCCCCTCAAAAGATGAATTGTCGGTGTTTTATTAAACTTTTGAAAATTCGCCCTTACAACACTTAATGATGTGGAAATTTTCTGTAAAATGACTTTTCATACAATATCAAAATCATAAGATACCTTTGGGTTTTGTCTATCCTTATGTTAAGAGGTAGAGATCGAGGACAACTTTAAGGAATGTTTAGTTTCGGTTAACACTTTATAAAATTGGTGCTTCGAAGCACTTTTCGGGTTTTCGTCACCAGGAGCACTGAAACCCAAAATTTGAAAGCCTCTATAAATACCGTGACGTGAACAGCTATATTTGTGATATCATGACAAACCTTATAGACTCCGAATATTTAAAAAAAATAGCTACTATGTGTATAAGCAAAACTATTTTACTAATTTGTAAGTGACCTGTCTAATTTGGCAAATTCGAGACTGTATTTCTATAGATAGCTCTTTTCCCTCTTTTTAATAGAAAGGGCCTGTAATTCCTATTTCGAATAAGAAAACGTCATAGTACTGTCTATACGATCTTCAAGTATTTTAAATATTTTACCCATGTGGATTGTATGTAAAACATAGAAGGAAATCTAAATGTTATTGTTTCATTTGACTTTTTGCAAATTAAAAAGTGTAAAGCGAACTTAATACAGTATAAAAACAATGAAAAAACTATCAACCAAAGTTTAAACGAAGTGGATGTAAGCAATTATAGGCAATCGCGCGGCCTTCAATGATGAAAAAGTACCCATACGTATAGTCGGCTATAAAAGACCCCGATATGAAAAATATGAAAGAATTCAATTGAGAAAACCAATAGACGAATTTATAACAAAACAATTTACGAAAAACTAATATGACAGACATGAACAAACAACAACAACTGAACTACGGGCTCCTGACTTTTGTTAGGCACATATAGAATGTGGCGGGGTTAAACATGTTTGAAGGTGCCAACCCTCCCGCTAACCTGGTACAGTGTTGTAACTGCGCACCACTGGAACAAACTACAAAACAAGAAACGAAAACCAAATATAAGAAATAGCAATAAACGACAACCACTCAATTATAGGCTCCTGCAGACTTGGGACATGCACATTTAGAATGAGGCGGCTTTTAATATGTTTGTTGGCTCAGAACTCAGACGTACAGGCATACTTTCGATATTTTTGTTTCCTTATGCTAAAACCACAGAAATAGGAAGTAAAAAACATAAATAAGATGCAAAATATAGTACGGATGTTCAAATCTCGTAAATTCATTTTGAATATACAGATGAAGAGGGGGAATTTGAGGGAATCGTATAAATTTCCAAAGAGGCGAGACCGGATAGTAGTAGAGAATTGACAGTTCTGCCACACTTTCACTTTCGAGCATTTTTTCTACTAAATTGAAGAATGAAAGTAGGTCATCCATCTATTTATAGAATAAGTAAGAATCCGGTTCCAACCAGTTTAACCCCTAACACCCTAAACCCTAGTGACAGTTCTGCCACACTATGCAGAAATGTAGGTGTTTTTCAAATAGGAGTGAGAGGTGTTGAAATTGAAAAAAAAACTTACCATGAAAGATGTGTGTTTTGGTTAATAATCATGTCTAACATAGTATACGCCGTAGTGGGTGCAATGATGGTTAATTTGGGATCAGTATTAACTAATATGGTAGACGTCATACAGCATGACATTAGACACACTTTAGGTCAGCTAAGTAGCCAAATCATTGACACCTTCGAAGTCGTTGAGTCTAATCTCGAAGAAGACGTTAGGTTTACATTGAATGTACGATTGAAAATTGGAAACTTAACATGGCAGTTCACCTACTGAATGAGATTATATATGAAAGCCGGTTTACTGCTCCGGCCATGAATGAGATGGTCAACATGTTGTTGGGTGATTACGAAGAAGACATCGAAGATGTGTAATTATATCACATGGTTAGAATGGTACTTCATATGGAAAATCATTCGACAATTAATAATTCACGTGTAAACATTTTTCAACTACGTCAAATTGAAAAAAAAAAAAAAAAAAAAAAAAAAAAAAAAACCATAAAGACGTGCGTATGTTAAGTATTTCGAATACGATGGTTACTTTCACTGATCTGAATGCCTTTGACACAAAGGTAGAAGAAAAAGATGAACAAACCATAAAATAGAGAGACCTTCCCATTGGGATGGTGTACCAAATTATAGAAGTGACTTGAGTAATTGGTAAATTTGGTAAGAGTTCTATACTAACCTTGAAAACAAGGGAAGGGGATATAACAAGGGTGTGAGCATGTAGTGGGTTAAACAAAGAGAAGGAGATTTTGGAAGGAGCCTATGTACTGGTTTCAAAATAAGTAAAAAATCTAAACAAGAGTATTTTTCATACGACCTGGTTAGAATGTAAATGTGACCTAGTAAACAGTCCCACCCCTAAGTGAATACCAATTCATTTTTAATCTTGCAAACACTAGATTAAAAAAAAAAATATTGGTGTGTGTTACTAGTTTGTGTTTTTCTTAGGGAGTCGTAAGTGTTGTTTTTCAGTGTAATAAGAGTCTAAGCATGTAACAATGTCATCATCATCCAAAGCTTTACTAAATGCATCTTCAATCTTAGATTTAGAGGTTCAAATGAGTTGTACGGTATCTAAATGTTTTTCATTTGTTATGATTACGTTTGGATAATACCGTTAACCCCATCATTCCTAACGAATTAATAACCGCTAGTGAACTTAAAGGAATGCAAGCAATGGGTCCGATTCCTGTTGCAGCACTGCTGAGTGCACTGGTTGTACAAATAACGTTCAGAACAGAACAGGTTCCTAATACACCTGAAAGCACCTTGTCTAGTTTATTGTATATTTTAAAAATGTTGGTGTGTTTAAGCATCTCTACCTCTAGCAGGTGTTCAACGGATCGAATTTGTCTTCCCGATACGTTTGCTTGTTAGAGTCTACGTCATCTATTTATTTATATCAACCAACCTAGAAGAGGAACTTGACTTAAAGGACTATTGGGACCTAAAAGCAAACCACTACCCTGTTTATCATTTTTTATAAAATTTACCTCCATGTTTTAAATACAACCCATCTCCATAGGTGTTAGGGAGTTGACCTGGGTAGAGATATAGACTATTCAAAGCACCTACACCTAAAGCGGGGAGTACTGTTTTAGCTAACATTGGAAGAGCTCGCATGGCTAATCCGGCTAACATTGAAAAAACCACCTTCCTTTTGCATGTTTTGTTTGAGTTGTTTTACACTCAACTCCATCAGTATACCACCTTTACCACTTTACCACTTTACCACTTTACCACTTTTTAACAGCTTGTCGATCTTTTGTATTTGTCGCTGATTGAGCAACATGTTATTGTACCCCGTTAAATTAGCATGCGATAAACGAATACTAAGAGAACAACCGTTCTTGACTGCTTTTTGTAATTTATGGGCTTGACCTTGTTTCATATTTAAACCATGCGTATGATAGTTCATTTATTTATACCTAACGAAGATTTCTTTTTTAGGGAACTGGTTTAGTTTCCATAAAATAAAACCGATTTTACTTCTGTTTTTCTACTACAGCATACTCGTGTTGAAGGGTTTCAGTAGTAAAGCACGTTGCATGTAATACGTTTTAGTTACGAACAGTTTTTAAATTCATCATACCCCGAAGGTCCTCCAAACACACTTAACACCGATCGATGACTAGCACGACAAGGTAAGGGTTCATTACTGACTTGTTTAAACATGTCTAACACTAACGCTTTACTCCTAACAAATGTGTATTCAATGAAGACTAAACAACATTAAAACGAACAAAAGTGGTTAGGAAGCACTACGTACTTTTGATTCTGTAACGTGAAATCCTTTACTGTAATGTTACTCAATACTTACAAAATGTGGATTTTGGTAATGTTTGTCTATGGGACAAAACACTAAGTCAACGTCAGAGTTTAATTTACACACACCAATAACATCTCTTGTTGTGTTCCATATTAAGTCATTACCTTTTTTTAGCTTTCAGGTGGTTTATATCATGAAGATGAAAACGTATGCTTAAATGTTCACCTCTCAGATCGATGGGATGTCCATCTTGATCCGTCTGAGTAGTACTCATGCGATTGACGGTTTTTGGTGTGACTGGTAAATAGACCAAATTTTTAGGAGTTTGAATGATTTTCATACCAGGGATACATTTGGGAAGAAACTGTAGATGGTGGGTTGTTGTGATCCATTGGCATAGCTACCACTGATGATATCACTATTGACGAGAATGCTGTTAAAGCTGATGATGTTGACAATGGTGTCACCTTCTCTGTAACCGTTTGTAGCTCGATCGTAAGGTAGATTTCTTTTTTAAAGGCCAGCACTATGTTGATGCTATATGTCAACATTAAAATCGACTTGATAGTTTCTAGCTAAAGTAAGTGTTGCCCTTAGTGTACTGTGATTAGCACCGATCCAGATTTTGGTGAGGTGTATGTTGAGTTGTAGATTCCTTTCATGAATATTTGGGAAAGAGTAGTAAGTCTACAGGTTGACCAGAGCCATTTCATAACTCTGTCCATTTTATAAGTGAATGGTGGATTGAACCTGGTATAGATATTGTTGTTATTAGCTGACACAATGAATGAGAAACCCTCACTAGGTGCCGTATTTTCAACGATGCGTTGTAACAAGTGATGATCCATTTATCTTTAGAACACAACGTTCATCTTTTGTCCACCAGACTCAAACTGTAGGACTCTATCTGAGATCACCAGTGCAAAGGCTTCAGTGTTCGCTGGAACATTGCGTTCAAACTCTACCCTAACTTTAATGTCAAACACTGACTCTTTTAGCTTTTCAGACTGGTGACTCATATTGATCACAAACAAAGGATAGAGGTCTGTAAAGTCGGAAGGGTTGATATTATTATTACTTATGAGATGATGTATCTTGAAGAATTTTTTTACGAAAATCGGCGGCTTCTTTGTATATTCTAGATATTTTACACTGATTGAATTGGGTGTTAAAGTCTACAGCTGGATAACTTTGTGCATTTAAGGTGACATAAATGTTTCTTTAAAAACAGTGATCAAATAGTGCTGCTTTTTCTACTTGATCGTTACTTTCATCGGTTTGGAAGGCTATGATGATGTACCTAGGTTTTCCCGTCCACTTTTAGCAGAGAGTCGCCAAGTGAATTCAATTCTCTACTTTGGGGAACGGATATGGAATCGCATGCAGAAACCACAGTCGAGTTTAGTTTTGCTTTGAATGGTTTGTAAAGTGTCAACTTGTTGTCATCGGAGGGGATCACATGAGGAACGAACCGGGATAGTTTACTTAGTACGATTTTTGCTCGATCTGTTCCTGCTACTCCAACCACTGCGTTTTCATCAGAATTACGTACCAATGTGAGTTCATGTTTAAACCCATATATGATTTTGGTATAATCTACTGCAAAACCAAAGATATGTTTTAAAGGTAGGGTAAACGAAAACGTTCCTTTTGGGGTAGGTTTGGTAATAATGTTACCATGTATAGCTGCAAAACCGGTGTTTTCAGCCTCGGCGTCAGTCGTAGAATCTTTATACCACAATTGGTTGAGACCTTGTGATTTGCTTAAGTCGTCGGGATACATCAACAACCCCAAGAGTGTACTTACTATACCTGGATCATTGAGGTATTCAATCTGATGACCGGAAAGTTTGTATCCGATGCTTTTGAAGAGATACATGATACCATTATTGATAAGGGAGACCAGATCTGCATCGGCATACGCTGTATTGTCGGCTTTTAGAAGTTGTCCTTCCACCAAGAGATAACTTTCAGATAAATGAACAAACAGGTCCTGGTTTCGATGTTGATTCGCATTTCAGCAACGGAACTGTTTAAGGATGATCCAGTTTGGGGTTCGTATTCATGGACTTGATACTCCTGAATACTTTCATCAAAAGACAAACCTTCTGTGATACTAAGTATATCATTCATTTATTTATAACGTTTGACGAAGTCGTGAATGGTTGCAATACCACTGCCTGGGATGTTGTTGTTTAAACGGGTTTTCTGTTGATTTTTGCTTTTAGATGAGATGATGTTGTTTAAACGGGCTTGTTGATGAAGAGTCTTTGTTTTTGGTTTCCTACGAACCACATGATCCACAGCTTTGGTAGCTCCTTTTTCTAAACCTTTAAGAGCTGCATTAGTGACAGCAGTCATGGCTTTACTTCCTAAAGTCTTTGCGGTAGAAGAGGTAAACGTGCGTCCGGCTAAATTAGCGATCGTGTCAAACAGTCAACTACCACCTACCACATATTTACGTTTGTATCCTTTCTTTATGTTTAACATTTATTTATAAAGGTTACGATGAATCTCTTTATACCTCTTACTTTAATGAAGCCACCCTTTTCATAGCATCGATGATGGCTACGATCTCATTGCGTACACCACTGTTCCCAGCATGATTAGAAGCACTACAAAGCTCTAATCGATCGAGGAGATGGTTAAAAGTTGAAGGTAGAAATATGGGTTGTTGCAGTTCATTTCCATACTTGTGTTCGTTGTAGATATGTTTGACGATATTGTTCCATTTGTAATTCTTAATCGCTTTAGGAGTTTTAGAAAGGACTGACTTTCCATGGTACATGGCAGCAGTGTTTTTCAAGACCTCACCTTAGTACTCTAAATTATCAGGTTCATAATCCGTAGGTACCTTCATCACCATGAGTTTCCACAAACCAGGGGTTCCTTTATACCTTACTCCATCCACAAGGAGATCATCTTATCATAACCTCTGAATTCCCGATGAAGAATTGTTTAATCAAAGGTATGGTCAGCGTTATAAGTAGTCATAAGGTGTAAATAATGTTCGGCTAGAGGACCAACGTTAATGATGTTTGCCGGTGGTTCGATTGGAAGTGGATCTTCAAACTCGGGAGGATCTTGAGGTAATGCAGGTAGGATCACTGGGAGATCTTCAATCGTCCTTTAGTGATCTTAGAAGCCATTTCTCTTGTGCTTCTACGACGGGTTTAAAGAACTTGTTAAGATCACGACTCAATCCTTGTTTGTTCAGTCGTTCTTGTAAGTTGCTAGCTTGAATGTTACGTTTGATATCGTGCAAGAGCTTAACTTGTTTAGGATCGGTAATGCTAATAAACGTCATTTATTTAGAGCGTTGAGCGTTGAACGCTGTTGAACGTTGAACGTGAACGTTGTTTAGCGTTTAAATAGTTGTTGAAACAACGAAGGTAATGCATAGTTAAGAGCATTCTTTTTCTTAAAATTCATGTGTCTAAAACATATTTTTTTATTAGGTTGACATGGACGAGTGCATTGATGTCCTCTGATCGTTGTTGAAGTGCATTGTGGTTGTTGAGGTGGGTGTTTTGACTTGTGGAAGGTTTTACCTAAATTCCAACACTCAAAGTCATCACCATTACTAAATCGATTGTAGATGTGTTCAACACCACATGTAAAACATTGTTTTACCCTGTAGTCAAAGAGTACAAACTTAAATCTTGGTCTAAACCTATCAATCGCGTCGATGAAGCTGCCTATCGTCATGACCTCTATTATGCTCGACATAAAGATACACCGACACCTAATTCCATGTGTGATAAAAATATGCTCTTACAATTAGACACCATCCACCATTCAACCATGAGAGAGAAAATGAATCGCGGTATCGTTAAACCTCTCATCGGTACTAAAAGACGATTTGGTTTGGGACATAAAAAAGTTCTTTGAACAGATAAATTAGCAGAAGATTTACATAAACCCGTTCGACGTTAATTCAAGAAAAGACGTGTGATCGCTGGTGTGGATGATATTTGGACTGCCGATCTCGTCGATATGAGTTCATTTTCTCGCGATAACAAAGGATTTAAATTCATTGTAAGCATCATCGATGTGTTTTCCAAATACGGATAGCTCAAACCTCTCAAAAACAAGAAAGGGTTGACGGTCAAAGATGCCTTTCAAGCGGTCTTCACATCATCACCACGACTTCCTCAAAAGTTATGGACGATAAAGGTACCGAATTTTACAAAGAGGTGAAGGAGTTACTTCGAAAGCACAATATCGAACTATACTCTACCGAGAATGAACAAAAATCAAATGTCGTTGAACGTTGGAACCGTACCATGAAAGAGAAAATGTTTAAATACTTTTCGGCTAGTTCTACGCACACTTACATCGATGTGTTGGATGATCTCGTGCATCAGTACAATACATATAAACATAGATCCATTAAAATGACTCCTATCGCTACAAGTAAAAAAAACAGGAAAAAAAAGTGTACTGGAACTTGTATGGTAACCTTTTTCCATTAAAACAGGGTAATTTTAAAGAACGTTTTACCAATCTAAGGTATATCCTTAAATCGTTTATATCTTTCTTGTTTTTCTCTCCCTTCGCAAACGAACGTTCCACCAATGTATCGATTCTTGACATGGTAATACTTTGCACGAGCAACAAACGTTTTTCCAATGCATTGATTTTTTGTTGTAGAATAGTTTTAAACTCATTTACTTTTCCATTGAATTCTTGTTACAGTCTGGTTTCAAACGTATCCACTGTCTTCTTACGTTTTTTGATGGTTGCATCATATTCTTTTTCCATTTGTTTGATATCCGTTTTTATTTACTCACACTCGGATTGTAATTATATCCATACCGTGACTCAGAGATTTTAATTAGTGATACGATTGTCGTTCATGTTCAGATCTTCGAGAAAAATATTCCTATTGATGTCTTCATGTCCATACATTCCAAATTTGTCTGTCATTTTTTATTCATATTATGGTGGTGAAGGCTTAAACAACTGAGCTATATCTTTACCAGATATCGAACCATTAACAGTTTTATGGTTTAATCTCCCAGCAGGATGTTTCAAGTACATGAACATCCTTATATCATCTAAGTCTTCTTTGGTTTGCTCTTCCGTCGCCAACATGCGATCCACCAATGCATCGATTTTTTGTTGTTTGGAGGTTTTAATCCACTTTTTTCTCTAGGTCTTGTTGCAGGATGATATTAGTCTCTAACCATTTTTTCTCGGATTGGAATGCTTCGGTTCTACTTGTCACGTCTTTCATCTGTTGCATAACCCATCGTTTTGTTGTATCAGCCGCACCGTGACTCGGATGTTTCAAGTTGGTAATACGATTGTCGTTCATGTTTAAGTCCTCCAGCAATTGACTCCTATTCATGTCTCTTTGTCCATAAAATCCAAATTTGTCTGTCATTTATTTATAGCATCCAATGGAAAACACGGCTTTATCAAAAGGTTGACCTTCCGACAACAATTTCAACACATACAAACAAAAGTGTCCACAGACCACTGTTCCTCTTATTTGAAGTTCATCGGTGTTGTAGTAGATCTTAGGTTTTAAGTAATTTACTATTTCGTTGGGGGTGGTAATCCATAAGAATCAAAGTACATTTTGTCGGTTGTATTCTTAAACCAACACGTCCCAAGTGTTCTCGGTCCCCTTAAAGTATCATGGTTTAAAATATCACACTCTTCATGGTGTGGTTTGGAAGATAGGGTATCACGCATGAATACACCTCTAAAATGAGGTATCTTTAGAGTCTTGACCGCTTTCTCCAACTCTCCGTTCGATAGGGGTGTGTTGGGAAGTAGAATGTTGTGTACTCGTATCATTTATTTTAAGTCTTCTAGCTTCCAAAGGAGCGCGAAGTTGCAATCGTCTTTCAGAAGCCTCCATCATTTGTTTACATGCGTTGAAGTATTGTCGTTCTACAGCTGTTGATGTTTTTCAGACATTTCGATATTAAAGGTGGGTTAGTCATTCTTACCTTTACCAACACACGTCTTTAAGGTGATTTTTCAATTTTGTAATGTCAATGTGCTAGAGTACTTATGCCATCGAGTAAGATATAACGTTTGTCATCATCAGCTGAGAGAGCTTTCTTACGACACTCAAGCGTATAGATTTGATGCCCACGACTTTTAAACATATTCATGGTTCGATAACTATCTTTGTAAGTATCTAGACATGTCTTGTAGTCGGCAAAGGTAAGTCCATTTTTCACAGTACTCCTTTTCACCCCTTTAGCTCTCTTTGATTCGGTGTCACCCACCTTAAAGGCATACAACTTTGCACGTAACCCAACAAATTCAGTCATAATTTCACCTTTGTTTTCATCCTTAAACATTCCAATAATACCAGGGTTTAATTCCGTGCTTATTCCAGATGGATGATCTTTAGGAATTTTAAAGGTGTCAAACCATTGTTGTCCATGTTCATTAACGTCCTTGTAAATATCAGGTGTTTCTACTTTACAAATGATGCTATCAGTATCATTGTAACAAATGGTTCCATTTTCTTTGTAGGTAGGTTTCAAGTATTTGTAAACAAAGTCTGTCATTAAAGTCTTCGATAAGTCGAATATCTTAAATAGATCGGTTTGTCAAATACTGTTTTTGTTTTTCGCATGTGAAAAGCAGCTAGGTTTTCACTAAAAACAACTCAACGATCAAAGTTTGGTTTAGCAATGAGTTTAAGCGCTTGTTTTTCATTGTTTACCAACCGCACATCTACTCTCCTTCTAATGTTCTCCATTGTCTTGCCAAACACCGAGTTGTTCATGAGTCTGAAGAAATCCTTTTCAGAATCCGTCTTGGCATTGGCTCGAAATGCGGTGTTCAACTCGATGTATATTTTCAATCATGGTCTTTGTTGGAACTTAATAACACGGTGAACCTTCTTTAGTTTAAGTCCAAGGTCAAGGTATTGTTTTAAATTCACATAGTGAATGATGCACTTTCCTTTGTTTCCAAGATTCGGCACTAACTTCTTCACTTTGTTAATAAGTGAGGTTTCGGGTGCTAAGGGGTAATAATCATGGTAATCATGAGGTGCTGCTTTGATATTCCAAATCTACTTCCAACACGTAACCTTGATCGTCTTCAGCTGTAAGTGTATCCAAAGCTGGCATCTCTTCAGATGTAATCCATGTAAACCCATCGGTAGGTAAGTACTTACTCATAGTCCATCCATATAAGTTGTTGGCATCTACATATATCAAGTGACTTGTTACTCTTTCATGTAGGGGTTGTTGGCTTTGGCATAGCGTTGAGTTGCGACGGTTATTCCTCCCTTAATTCCTTTCTCAAATATCAACAGCATGTCTGGGTCAGTAAGAAGGTCAAGCTTATTATTACTAATCTTCAATGCTGCATCATAAGCAAGTCCTGGTGCTGTTAAGTACCATGCAAGGTCGAGTTTGTAATTCTTTAAACAAAGATCCCTAAAATTTTCAAACACATCACATAGTAGTAATACATCTGCTTTTAAAACAAATCATGGTATTACCTCATGCTAGTCATGGTCATGGTATTCTATACTTTTTGTGCATGTTCATAATCTTCTTTACTCACTTCTTCTTCGTTAAATGTATTGTAAAAATCTTCCCTTGGAATTAACTCTGTTATTTCAAGTTTGTTAAACCAATTCCTGTAATCATAAGGATATGCACCTTTTCGTAAAAGCAATTCAGTGTTTACAGATGGGGTTGGTTCGTATACAAGGGAATTCACTTCAATACCTTCTTCACTTAAATATTCAAAAGCACTCTTCAATGCTTCGTTTTCAAAAGGGGTTGTTGATACGGTGTTTACAGGTATATCATAACCTTCATCCATAGGTTTGTTGGTAAATGTAATGTTACATCCCATAACCTCTTCCACTTTTTGTGAACATCCCTTAAGTATTTTTGGAAGGTTTTCTGGTGGTACGTTGTCTTTGTATATCATAAGGCCATCAAACACAAAGGAACCTACTTCAATTACTTGTTCAGTTAAATAATCAAAAGCAATCAGCAATGCTTTGTTTTCTAAACTACACAAAACATAATTTACTGTAGTACAATCAATGTTGTAGTTTGTTCCTCTGTTATCCTTTGACTGTTTGGCTAATGCATACAATTCTGGTCGTAGTTTAACAATTGACTGCATAATGTGTCTCATTCCATTGTAAAATTCCTTGTACCAACTTGGATCATCAGCTGTTAGTTTCACACGTTTCCCGTTCTAATAGCTAAAACATGTGCCTTAACTTCATCCCGTGTTTCATTAATTCGTGTCATCCAATTTGCCATGTACTGTTCCCTGTTTTCAATGAAATCATCAAGCCCATCGCATTTAATACCATTGTCACGACATTACAATGATAACAATGTGGGATGTGCATTCTTCATGCCAATGTCATACATGTTTATGTTAATCAATAACTTCATGTAGTTGAATAACTCGATTATTTTTTTAGGTAGATGGGTTAACCTTGTACAATTCAGGATCTAACGGTAGGTCACCAAACACTTTTTCCATATTTTTAAAACCTTCACGAAGAATTGCTTCTATTAACTTTTCTAAACTTGTACTCATAAATTTAACGCTGTCTACAGATCTCAAATGTTCGTACAGTGGTTTCTTTTCACCATCCTTCTTTGATGTGTATTCACCTACTTGAATTCTTTTGGTGAATAAAATGTATTTCTCATCGGTGTCTGGAATACATGTAATTGGTCCTGCTGTTACACCCAAATTTGTTATGAACAGATGACTGTCATACCCATCTAAATTCTGAACTTGAGTACCCTGTTTTTCAAGTTAAACTCATTGTTTGCTGCACGCCTGTAATTACCAGTGTAGTGACAGTGATCTCTAACCTTATCATCCCCCAATGCATAATTACAAAGCCAACATAGTGTTGCAGTTTTGTAATCACTCTTGTCTTCCATTGTCATCACCATTGGTTTTCTGAAGTCATTCTGGGTGTAAATGGTTTTGATTTCTTTTTCAAGACTTTCAACAAAATTCTGCGCCACTTCTTGCATGGTGTACTGTACTGGTTTTTTGGTAAAACACTTTCATCAAAACTTTTTATGTAATAAGAAAAACTAGAGGGTATATGCTTTTTGTAGGATTTGGTGTGTGGTTTGTCTGCAATTGTGTCCTCTGGTTCGAATTCTACTTTTTCAGTAAAGCATTCAAAATCTGCATAAACCTCAAAAGGAACTCTTATTGAATTAGAGTGGTTTTCAAAACTATGGTAGGCTCCTTTACCAGACATCTCTGTCTTAATTGCTTTGTGGTTTACACAATACTCTTTATGTTTCTTCAATGCTTCTTCTCTGTGACGGTGATTTAAACATCTGTAGCATAAATGAATCTCACCGTCATGGTGTGTTTTCTGGTTCGAAATTAGCCGGGACATGTTCCTGATCCAGCAATAGTGTTTTCGTCCATCACTTTCTATCATCAACAAGTTAATCATTTTACTTCTCTGTTCAGCAACATCTGAAATTCGTAGATCGTATATCTCTTTGTCATCAATTCCATATACATTGACTGCCAAGGTAGGGTTGATTTTCTCAAACTTGTTAATATCCTTAAGGCTTACGGAGAATTCTAATCCATTCAGGTTTAGTTTATTGTTCCACCTACAATACTGAGTCCACCTTTGTGTTTTCTTTTGATCTACCCCTCATGAAGCATGGCTGAAAGTACAGCCCATTTAAAACACTTATCATCTTTGTTTTGAACATTAATCACGGCTTTCTTGTCTTTGATCCATTTTGGTAAAGCTACATACTGCAAACCGAATAACGGTGTGTGTTTGTTGATGTTGCAATTTCACGATTTCATTCAATGTCCACCGACTCTTCTCAGAGGTCCACTCGGCAGTCTTTTCTCCGATCTTTTGGTCCATTTTGTCAAAGTTTCAATGAAGTCGGTGGCTTCTGTTATAGTTCGATTTCCCTTATTAAAGTGTCCCTCATTTTCATCGTCCTTTACCTGTGGGGTTGATTTTCACGAAAGTACAGTGTAACACAACATTGATTTTAACCCCTTTCAATCCACAATTTCGAATGATGTTCATCCTTTTCCCTCATGTTACTTCAAGAAAGGTCTGGATGTCAATTTCAGCATCCGACGTCATTTTCCAGGTACTCAATACACCTTTTATGGATCTAATGGACTCTTAATCTTTCTTGATTTTCTCACCTACCTTTGTTAACAATTGATTTTTAGGTAACCTACTTATACCTTTCAACTCATGTTGTTTCGCCTCGATCATGATTTCTTTTTTCGTCCCTGGTTTAGGAATACGCTTAAATACATGTTCCGTCTTCGTTTCAATCAACTCTAGTAACTGTTCTTTCTTCATTCTAAAGTATCTTTTAAGACCAGCATGTTTAGCCATACTTCTCAACTGTTTTGCCGTTTCAACAACAATCGTATTCATTTTTATTAACTATACCCTCGTCTTTTATTATAGTATTTTTCAATTACAACACCTATCACTCCTATTTGAAAAAAAAAATTTTAAATTCTGCAGTGTGGCGGAACTGTCACTAGGATTTAGGGTGTTAGGGGTTTAACCGGTTAGAACCGGATTCTTATTTATTCTATAAATAGATGGATGACCTACTTTCATTTTCAATTTTGTATAAAAAATTATCGAAAGTGAAAGTGTGCTAGAACTGTCAATTCTCTACTACTCCGGATTCGTCTATGGGGTAAGCATCACCTGTTGTGCATGCATTCATCACCTACCATGCGATCCAGACTCAAAAGAGTAATGTTGTCCCGTCACTTCTACTCCAACGTTAAAGATAACCTTTCACAGAATAATTCCCGGTTTGTTGAACTTCAAATAAAAGATTCAATAAATAAATTGACGATTGGTGTGTACCTTGATCTACGCCTATATCTAGTAATCGACTGTGAGGGACGGGAATTGATGAACTAATAGTTTGTTCTTATGTTGTACTGTTACACCACTATTCTAGGCTAAAGAGAGGGTTTGGCGCCATCAAACTAGTTTAACCTTGCCACATTCTGTAGATGCCTCTCCTAAGTAAGGAACCTGTAATTCAATTGTTGTCGTTTGTTGCTGTGTATCACATTTTTTTCTCGTTCATTGTTTTTTACATAAATCAGTCCGTTAGTTTTTTTTCGTTTGAATTGATTTACATTTGTCATTTGGGGCCTTTTATACCTGACTATGCGGTACGGGTTTTGCACATTGTTGAAGTCCGTACGATGACCTATAGTTGTTAACGTCTACGTCATTAGATCTCTGATGGAGAGCTGTCTCATTGGCAATCGTACCACATTTTCTTATTTTATTATTATATTAAAGACTTCCCATTGTAAACTTTACGTTTTAGATAGCAACATTCCTGCAGAACCTGTATAGGATATAAAAATTGATAGATTTAAACAAAGCTGAAACTTACGTTTTCTGTCTTGATTTGATACAAAGTTGTTTCTGGCAAGGGAGCAAACGAACAAGCAGTAATGAATTGTTAAGTTGAAGTCATCGCTTTGTCAAAACCGTTATCATTTCTACTCCACTATACGATATAGATTTCAATTTATGTTAAAGGTCTATACTTATTATATCATATGCTACTCAACATAAGATATGGGTACACATCAACGGGACAGCAACCTCAACAAAATAACAAGACGATATCTAGATGGCACCATACATACAACAAAGACATTTATCAATAGAATAAGGCAAGCTCGATAAACGTATAAAGTTTCAAAAAATGCGAATAAATTTAACACAAACTATGAAAGAGATTCCATCAACACGAAATTACCCCCTTCCCCCAAAAAAAAACCAAAACAACAAAAAACAACCAAATACATAACGATATGACAACAGACAACCACTGAGAGGTTTCCATACTTAGGACAGACATAATAGTATGTCGACGAATTTCACGAGCTTTTAATGAGATCTCAATCCTCTACCTTTTAATGTGATCTCAAACCTCCACCTTTTAATGAGATCTCAACCCTCCGCCTTTTAATGAGATCTCAACCCTCCGCCTTTTAATCTCGATTCATTAAAAGTGCATATTATAGACTTATTAAAGGTACATAACAGTACATACAACAACATTCCGGTACAGTAGTAAAAGCAAAGCAAAATACAGAAATAAAATTTTAATATATAAATACTATTTTGTGTCAAAGAATGTTTCAAGTTACTAAAAGCAAGCTCAAATTTCTCTATAAAATAACAAATGTGGTTATAATTGCCAACTTTCCACCAGAGTTCAAATGACGAAGAAAGAAGCAGTCATAGATCACCGTATGGCCTTCAACAATGGAAAAACCCATAAATGAAAAATGCGAAACAGTTTCAAACGTGAAAACTAACGGTCTAATTTATACCCTTTCGAGCACCTGAGATCACTCCCAGTTTTTGATGGGGTTCGTGTCGCTCAGGCTTTAGTTTTCTGTGTTGTGTTTTGTGTACTGTTGTGTGTTTGTTGGCTTTTCCTTTTTAGCCATGGCGTTGTCAGTTTATTTTCGACTTGAGTTTTATAGCAATAAAATTTACTCTTGAAAATTTACTCTCAGAATGTTGCTGGGATAAACATGTATGTATGCGCTCCACCCCTCCCTTTTCCACCTACCTTAGACAGTGGTGTAACAGCAAAACATAAGAACAAACTGTAAAAATCCGTTGCAAATAGTTAAGCTCAATAGATCTGATCTTAGTTATGTTTTATTTAAAAAAAAAATCAATAATAGAGACGATAACAACAATTGCCGCTGATAGAAAACCATGACGTCACTGAAAATAGAAATACTTGTGATAGATCATTGATATTAAATATAAAGTTGCATTACTATCGGTACATATCAGTTTGACGACTATTTCGAGGATCTCCCCCTAGGTCACGGTCCAGTGATTTTGAGTTCATTAGCAATTTTCAATGTTATCTTTTCTGCTTAAGTCAATTTGATAAGAACTACTTGTGATAGATCAAAGATATTTTGTATAAAGGTGCATTACTATCAGTACATATCAGTTGGACGATTATTTTCAGGCCCTGCCTACTAGATAATGGTCCAGCGACTGAATTAATAAACATCTTGCTGTCCATCAGATTGTCTTTTTCCAAATTTTATGCCGACAGGCGAGATATATTTCTATATCAACAGTTTATTGTTAAATGAGTTGTTTGGTGTTTCTGAAAGAAAACGGAACCTGACATGCCACAGGACACTGTGTCATTGGTGATGTCTGGATCGTCATAGTCAGTCTTTATGCTAATCGTCATAACTGAAATAAAATAACAAAAAGGAAAATTACACTTTTGCAACAATTAAGTCTTTCAGCAACTTTTACCAACAACGTTTTTATCATAAAAATGGCTCCGTGTTGAAGACCGTACTTTGACCTATAATGGTATACTTTTATAAATTTTGACTTGGATGGAGAGTTGTCTCATTGGCACTCATACCGCATCTTCTTATATCTATACACAGATATTCTAGTGTGAAAGACATTCAAATTTAATTTGAATACATACTGTACTGGATGTATAACTATTTTATCATTACGAAAAGAAAACTACATCAAAATCTTTACGTTTATTATTATAATACTAAGTATATTAGGAAATTTCGTTGTTATCTAATATTAAATCATGCATCAACAGAAATGATCAGCACCAATACTTTAGTCACACAAATTAACGCGACAGAAAACTGCGTAGCAGTCATGGAACATTTTGTTTGTAGTGAACAATCCGAAGGTGGAACCAGACTGAGTTATCAGCATTGTCAGGTGAACGGGGAACTACAGGCGATATATTCTATTTTAACGGGATTACGATCGATGCCTTGTTCTTCATCAACCAATATAGAAACATACAGGAAAAAAGACAGAGGCAATATTTTGTAATTTCAGTAAACGATTTGTTTTAAATGGAAAATGTTAATGTTGGATGTTATAAGAATTGTTCATGTTTTCATTTAAAGTAGTCAAACATCAATCAGGACAATCTGACAATATGGAGGAAAAAGAATTAAAAGTACAAATCTATTATACTAGTAGCATCTTCGTGTCGAGAGTAAATTCAATGGACAAGATTGGATGTCGCATAATAAATTTTTTGTTAAATCTTTTAAAACAAAACATATCAGAGAATACTTGCAGTGAATGAAAGTGAGTTCTTTGTACATCGCTGCTAGTATGCAAATTATACAATGTATTTATCGGCGGTTAATAGATTGAAAACTGCAATGTTATTTTCAATTAAACTATGCATGCAAGTACATAACAGTCCGAATATTATCTAAAAGCACGACAGAATAGTGTGGATAGCTATAATGATATTCCTGAATGATGGAAGAACGAAATTATTATCAATACTGAGTCTGCTTGTCATGGTCACTAAATGGTGGAAATATAAAAAGAATAAATCACGAAACTTGCAATACAAGCCGTATAAGCCTGCTCCATGGGAAAACTTATGATATAAAAATATCCAATTCCCAAATTTGTCTAATTTGATTTGACGTGAAGATCTGAACAATGTAAATTTCATTCAATCGTTCAATTTTCAGAAGTTGGATTGCTTTCTCATCTTCTGCGACCTTTTTTTCATTTGCTCCTTAAAAGTGTGGTAATTTGTCTTTAAAATAATTACAGTTAATTTATTCTTCGAAAGAAGGATGCAATACACCTTGACAAATGAACTTTTATATAATATAATTTATAACGCGTGAGTTATCCCGGATTTTGATACAGATGATTCCAAGAATTTTAACATGATAGGTATAATTAATCTAGTTGCTTGTTAATTTGAATTTTAACAATGTGGGAATGAACAGAATTTTAACATGGTAGGAGTAATTGAATTTTAACATTGTAGGAATGAAGCTACTAGTTTATTCGATGCCAGTTTTAGTATGGTAGGTATAATTAATTCAGTTGCTAGTTTATTTGATGAGATTTGTGAAGCTCTTACATTTAATATATGCTTTGAACACATATATATCTTTTAATTGTAATTCTTCTTCAATAAAGATAAATAAATTAATACTAAATGGCAATTAAGCTGCGAAGATTTAAAGTATATGACAACCAATAACATTGAAAAGTACATACAAGATTCGAATTCCGATCTAATAATTCAGTGATTCTCGAAGCCAAAATATTCAGGAATTCGAAACCATAGACAAAGGGTGTAGAGTTGAAACCATCGAAAAGACGAAAAGTTATAACGAGTAAAGTGATTGAACTCTTCCAGTTACACGATTAAATTAAATGCAGAGTAATGTTAGTAAAATTTAATATGGAATTATTTACATTTTAAGTCAACTTTCAAAAGAATTCCTGAATCGGTGTAATTCAGACGTTTGATATTCATTTACCTAATGGTTTGTCAAAAGTGTCAGATTGCCTTCTGTATATGTGCAACATGACGGTGAAACAAGGCGATTCCCTCAAAATATTATCTCGAAGCAATGTGCGAGAAACAACAAAATACCTCCCTTTGTTGATAACCCTGTTTGGCTGAACATTAGGAAATACAAAAGGAATTAATTTAATTACTTGACAGAATAGAAATCAACATTGTATATACATGTATATTTAAACAGTCATACTTGCAAATATGTTTTTATTTGTTAGCAATAACATTATAAAGACGCCTCCAACAGTTGGACTAAGTCCTCTGCTCTCCTTCCAGTGCGAAGAAAACTGCGAACGATTCCTGCACTGCGTAACCATACAGATACATATAAAGAAGTGGTTACAAGCAGATAATACGACATTATGGGTTTGTGTTCGTTTCAATCATGCCGATTCCGTGTTACAGTCATACTGTGTATACTATTGATTCATCAGGTGATGACTGAAAACACAAACAAGATTCAATCAGCAAATAAATCACCTCAACTGTCAGGTTATGTACTGAATAATATTTCTTTTTCTATCTTACAACCATGGCAACAGTTTTGTTATATAAATGATTTACCAAAACAAGACAAACCTGGTGAATACTATATTGAGATTATCTGCAATGTCAACAGCAATGTTTTAAACTTTCTTGATTTTCGTCGCTTCACATCAAGAATTCAAGAAAATATTTTATTTTCCGTTGTAATAACGTGTGGCCATAATGGAAGCGTTTTCCTTCCATACCCTGGTTATTCATGTCTCCTTTATTCATTACGAATCTCAAACTGTGTTTTGAATGGATTTACATCCGAAACAACATCTGATGTCATTGATTCAATACCTGATCGCATGAAATATTTTGCTTAGGTCAATTCAGTAATATTTATGCCTCAAATGATTTAAGACAGGTTCAAGTAGCAAAACATTTGACTGAGGCATTTCAATGCGGTAATGTAAACGCTGATTAAACAACTGAATACAACAGTTCTTGCTGGATAATTGGTAATGTGAGTAAACGTGTAAGATTAGAAACCTATCAATCGCGACCTAATTTCCAGGACCGCACCTGCACCTATACATATCTTCGACATTTGCAGAAAAGTTTTCAATAATACAACCGTTTACTCGGCAGATTGATAAATCTATATATCCTAATATTGAAATGCTCAACTTTAGTGCCGCCAGTATAATAGAAACACCAAAACATGTTCAGGAATGGAGACTAGAATCAAAAGGTTTGAAATATTTAGATCTCAGTCACAACTTAATAGAAGATGTGTTTCCTATAATTTGCCATGATAGAATCAACGATAATACCACTAAAGGATTTGTAGATTTAAGTTATAATAACATATCATCTCTCAGACTATATGGAGTAACGAAATGGTTTCGTGAAACTTGTGATAAACTAACGGTTGATATTCGAAATAATCCATTTTTGTGTGATTGTGGCGTAAAGCATTTTCAAGACCTTTACAAAAATACGTTGGAAATCATACAGCATCTTCTTCTTGGTATATGCTAAGACGAAAACGGATTTTTCTCGTTATAAATATCTGTATGATCTTACATGCTACAATCCGCCTTCACTGCGGGGAGAATAATTTCAAAACTATCACTAAGTGAAATCGGGTGCAAGCCCAAATTACGAATAGTAACAAATGTTCCGACAGGGCCAATTATAGTAGTGATGTTTGTTAGTTTTTTCTTTCTGTATGTCTTTTGTTGGTATCAGATATCGAGAACAAATAGCTGTTAGCTGTAGTACGTGGCTAAAGTAAGTTCTTACTGTCGATCATGATATAATTGCACGGTTGTTAAGAATACAAATGTGAATGAAATTAATTAAACTGATTAGACTGATGATATGTTAATGGTTGGATTCCACAGCTTTAAATCTTATATCACTATCACAGCAGTTACTTTAATAATAAACACATCGACATTCATTGTTTTACTATCACAGCAGTTACTGTAATAATAAATACATCGACATCCTTTGTTTTCACTATCCAACAATTACTGTAATAATAAACACATCGACATTCATTGTTTTCACTATCACAGCAGTTACTGTAATAATAAACACATCGACACTCATAGTTTTCACTATCACAGCAGTTACTGTTATAATAAAGACATCGACATTCATTGTTTTCACTGAATATTCAATCTTATATTTATCCCACATAGCCAAATAATGGTATGTCAGTTTTAGTTTGTTATCCGGATTTGCTTAATCGACTATTGAACAGCGGTATACTACTGTTGCCTCTATATACCTAGTTTTGAATGAATTTATCATCTTTGGTACAATCTCTTATTTGACCCTTCGTCCTACAACCCACAAAGACAAATACATTATCGAAACCCTGTACTCATGTGGCTTTATATAACACATATAACACAATCTACATCACAACTATCAAGCATGACAACAAGATCGTAACTCGAAATGCGTGCTTTGAATGAGTTGTATTTCTTTGTTAATAACAAGATTGCTCTGCCGTTACGAAATGTCTCCAGTTGCTGTGTACATGAGGAAAGACATTGCGTGTAGAGTATATATAGAGTTCACTAGTAACCAGAATTTAGATTGATCGGCCAAAAAGTTATTAACCCTATTTAAAAAAGATTACTGAATATCTAAATAAGATTGACAAAAACTTAAAACGTTTTTTCAATTTACTTTAATCCATTTCAAATCATTTTAATAACAGTCAAATAGATTTAAGTTATTTTTAGATATGGTTAAGCTACGTCAAACTAATTAGCCACGCCCCCGTTAAACGAAATCAAACTGGTATTAAGTCCTTTTAAACTTTAAAGTGTCCGCCATTTGGACGCATTACATTTGCGCGATTTTGGGGATGAAAATTTGTTACGTTTGCGCGCAGCTTTTGTTTACATTTGCGCGCATTCATTTTACAGGTAACACAGGTCAAAAATAAAGATCATTCATAATCATTAGTACGACTATTGTTATTATGAATTGAAAATACATGTAAATTTATTATATATTTTCCATAATGAATTCTAAAAAATTATAAAGTGATCATGAGAAATCCGGTAATAGCTTAACACATATACATGTAACCCGTAATAGTTTAAGGTATACGTTTAACTTCATTGCAAATATTTCAGAGGGAAGAATTATAGTATGGATGGATTTACTTCCGTATCGACAGAACACTTATGTCAAGGGCTATTTCACGGCTATGTACCTTAAAGAATTGCAAAGATAGGATAAAAACTTATCAGTATTCAACATTCTAGCTAAATGATTTTAGAAAACTTGAGAGGCAGATTATCCGTGCAGTTGTAAAGAGAAAAGCTTCAACCGACATAACTACTAGGCCTATGAAATTGTATTTACCTGGGTTTACCTGTAAAATGTAATCAAAAGCTGCGCGCAAACGTAACTATCTTTACGCGCAAATGTAATGGTAATGCGCGCAAATGTAAATCATATATCCTTAGGCCTAGATGATGTTTAATACACGTGATTTGCGTTACCGTTATTTATTTCTCAAATTGTCGCGTGAGTTAATAATGAATTTGAAATGCAAACAGCTTGGGGAATACAAAAAAAAAAAAAAACACGAAAAGAAGACTTTATGCATGTCCTCAAGGATTTGTATAGTCTATCTAAAATCCTTGGGGTTCTTTTATTGAATAAACTTCTTGTTAACCTTTTTCGTGCTTTTTTAAATTTGTATTTATATATATTTCTATACGATCTGGCCTGGGAACACAGTAATTCATAGTACAGGATTCAATGGGAGACTAGTGGGCGTACGCCCCCGGTTTCATTGGAAAATTTTATTTTTTTTGCATATCGACAGAACACTTATGCCAAGGGATATTTCACGGCTATGTACCGTAAAGAATTGCAAAGATAGGACAAAAACTTATCAGTATTCAACAGCCTATCTAAATGATTTTAGAAAACTTGAGAGGCAGATTATCCGTGCAGTCGTAAAGAGAAATGCTTCAACCGACTACTAGGCCTATGAAATAAGTATTTACCTGGGTTTACCTGTAAAATGTAATCAAAAGCTGCGCGCAAACGTAACGATTTTTACGCGCAAATGTAATGGTAATGCGCGCAAATGTAATACATCGGAATTTATATTCTCAATTTAAAATCGATGTTGCTCTCTTATCTATTAGAATAAAACGTTAATATTTCTGAACTTTTTATGCATAATGAACATAATATATTTTTTTCATTTTTTTGCAAAGTTTCCCTTTAATGATCCGCTTCGTGAATAAATTGAAACGATATAACTTGGCTTTATTGTTTTAAATATTCTGTATCAGGCTACTAGAACGTGAAGTATTCAAGATATACAAAATTTTAATTTTCCGGGTAAATTAAACAAATCAGAAAAACGTATGTTTTAATATGAAATTCAAAAAGTTCTAGACGGAATAATTTTATAATTGGTTCATTTCAATTTGCTTAACGTCCAGTGGCAAATATTTCATGCATGTTCAGGACAAAATTAGATGGGAGATTCAGTCTTTTGATAGGACTATTCCTTTATATTAATTGATGTTTGTGTAACGTCCAGTGGCAATCATCAAGCATGTTTAGTTCGCCTAAAAAATCAAATCAAACATTTGGTTCATAAGTCAATAAAGTTCGGTTCATGGGTCGACAAAGATGATGACGCTATATTGTAATACTGACATTACATTTATTAATAACAATGAAAATTACAATACTTATTAATATCAAATTATAGTAGTAATTAGATAATTAATTGTATTATCTAGCTATGTCGGTGTTTCTTCTGAATCAAACTGTAAACCAAATATATCGTATAAATTTCGTTGAACCAAACTAAAATCTAATAAATGAAGGGGTTGATTAATTATCTTTACCATAACACACGAATATAACAGAAAAGACGTTAAGACATTTGACAAAATCCGACGAGAATAACAAATATAACATCAAAATTAAATACATGAATTTGGGATAGAAAAGTACCGTGACACGTCTTATAGCAATGCGGTTTCACACTCAGCAAAACAGTCACAATCGGGAATAAGTCACGTTCGGTAATTAAAAGATCAGACGACGTAATGACAAACCACAATCTAACACGTGGTAAAATGTTCTTAGATAGTTTGGACTTGAGACTGTAAAACTTTGAATTTTAGATATGATCCCTATGGCCACGTTATTACGGGGGACCTCAATATCGTTCTTCAAGACCGAGAGGTTAAAAACTTTTTGAAAAAAGGACCTAAATATCGTCCTCCATCTAAAATAGATTGGAAACAGTGTCGTCAGGTCACAAAAGAAGCTCATTCATCGTATTGTAAAAATTGGTGTAAACTGGAAAAATCTGGTAACAAATCTCTTGATTCTTATTTAAATAAAGGTATGAATGTTGTGGATATCCGAATATCATATTTTGAAAATAATTTAGAAATAAATGAAAGAGTACATAATATGCCTATTTCTAGAATAAGAAACAAACTTCAAGTACTCGCAAAGCGGTTTGTGTTTGTACCGGCCGACAAAGCAGCCAACAATGTGGTTGTGGTATGCCGTAAATAAAACACGGAGGTTCTTATGAATGAAATTTTAAATTCTTCTACATTCAAGTCCGTGCGCTCCACATAGAGTCATATAGAAAACAATCATATCACTACCACTTCACAGCTTAAGGCCTCTTATGAACATTTGAAGATCCCTACTATGTATTGGTTACCTAAACTACACAAAAAACCAGTAAAATATCATTTCATCTCGGCCTCCAGTAAATGTTCTACAACTAATCTGTCAGTGTTTTAACTAGTTCTTCAACTACTATCAAAGAACGTATTTTAACTTTTGTAATAAAACATATGAAAGTAGTGGAATTAACTATTTTTGGAGTGTAAAAATTTCTATAATTACGTGTTTTTGATGGTCCTGTTGATTCTGTTGACAGTTTTGACTTTCCAAGTTTTTTACACTACACTTCCACACAATCGTATTAACAAAAAGTTTTCCCATTTAGTTAAATGGTCGTTTGGTAAATCTGAATGCAAATATATTTGCTGCACCTCATTTAAAGCCTTCCTCTCTAATTAGAAAGGTAAATATGCCAGATATACTTACTGGAGGTGTGATGAGATGATTGAAGCTGTTAATTTGATAATATTTATGTTCGTTTCGGAATTAAGTTTATCGACAGGTTGTAGGTATTACTATGGGCATTAATTGTGCCCCTTTATTAGCAGACTTGGTCTTCTACTGTTATGAATCAGTTTATGACCAAACTACATAAAAGACCCGTCTAAATTACATTTAATTGATAAATTCAACAACACTTACCGTTACCTTGATGACATTTTTTCGTTAAATAATCAAGAATTTTCTAAATATACTGCCGAAATTTACCCAAAGGAACTTACTCAAATAAATCAAATATAAACGGTAATAACTGTCCTTTCTAAGATCTAGATATTTCATTTTACACGGGAAACTCTACACTTATTTTCCTTTTTTGGACGGTGATGTTCCTTTGGCACCATCTTACGGTGTTTATATATCACAACTCGTTCGTTTTGCCCGTGTCTATTGTGACGTTTTGGATTTCAATGAACGTGATCTATGAATTACTGGTAAATTATTAAGTCAGGGATTTCGTTACCACAACTTACATAAAATCTTAACTAAATTGTTCCATAGATATAAAGATTTGGTATGGAAATTTGGTTGTACCTGTAGAAAACTTATTTCAAACGGGATATCACATCCTAGTTTGTACGGAGATGTTGTTTACCGAGCCCGGAAATTATATACGATCCGGGTAAACATTTCGATCTTTTAAATAAACTTATTCTAAAATGTTACCAATTCAACACTATAATTAGATCTTTGAATATTGTTTTCTTTGGTATTAATATGGATTTTGTTATCAGTAAATTAAAATCAAGCTAAATATTATTTTTATATACTTATGCACATTCATGGCTCTACAATCTATCGATACCTGTATATTAGCATTGCACAAGGTCATGTTTTTCTCTAACTGTTAATGACCTCTTTACACTAAATCCATTGGATGTTGGATGTGAACTAATTGATATTTTAGTCATAGATTCATGATTTTTTTTTATTAGTTATTGGCTTTGAACTAGCTGTCAGTAACTGCGAGTACTCTCAGATCTGTACTTAGTGTCTTTTTTAGTTGGGATGTATAAGTACCCTGCCACGTCCACTCTGTATTTTTGTTAGATGTATTTCTGCTTTGTATCCATCTGATGAGTTAAACCATTTTCAATTAATTTTGATAGTTTGTATTTATGTTGTATTGTTATACCACTGTCATAGGTTAGGGAGGGTTGTCACCTTCAAACTAGTTTAACCCCGCCAAATTCTGTATGTGTCTGTCCCAAGTCAGGAGCCTGTAATTCAATGGTTGTCGTTTGTTGCTTTATATCATATTTGTTTTTCGTTCATATTTTGCACATAAATCAGGCCGTAAGTTTTCTCGTTTGAATTGTTTTACATTCGTCATTTCAGAGCCTTTTATAGCTGACTATGCGGTTAGGTTTTACTTATTGTTGAAGGCCGTACTGTGACCTATAGTTGTTAATTTCTGTTTCAGTTGGTCTCTTGTGGAGAGTTGTCTCATTGGCAATCATACCACATCTTTTTATTTTTATATTAAAATGGAAATTTTGTAAAAACGAATTTCTGATTATCATAAAAGGCAAGGAGTAAATATTATTACCATCTTCAATCTGCATATTTAAATCTTTTTCTATTTATTACGGAAAGTTAATACTTTATTATCTTCCAAAAACAATCTCAACATTTTGTTCGAGATTTTGGTTATTATTTTTTAACCTTACCTACCAATTTATTATCAATATTGTCCAACTTAAGGTGGCTGGGGGTTCTTCCTCCATCTTGGATTTGAAGTAGCAAATAACAATTGGTCTAGATCTTTAATGAAATGCGCAAAATTTGAGAGTTGTATGTAATTCTTGTGTAAGACTTTCCATGTTAATATAGAAAATTATGTGTTTTATCATATTTACTGCTATATTTCTAAAAAAAACACAATATTTTTGTTAGATTCATTTTTTTTTTCAACTTTCCCACATATGGGGAGATATCCAGATTGTAGGGGAAATAACTCAAATAAAGTAATTTTTATAATAAAAAGTGTTGTGAATTTACCTATTTTAATATGCAGCAAGAAAACAAGTCCGGTGACCCCATATTTTCTTTTTCTTATCTGAAAGCATGTTGTAAGAGCTATCTTCTCACATTTTATCTTAAAATTCTATTGTGTAGTTTTCATTTTATCACACAAAATTGGATTTTCCATGCATAATCTATACAAAATCTGACAATTTTGCACAACTTGTAGCTTGAAAAAAAGTGCGGTGACCCATACTTTTTATTATATTTTGGAAAATTATTAAAATATTCCATGGATTTTAATTAAGACACCCCATCCACCTTAAAACTACCTTCTATCATAATTTTCCCTCGATTTGGAATGACACTAATAACAACATAAAACAACACAAAATTAGTATTATTATTATACTTTCTTAAAAATTCTTCATATGAAAATAACGTATAATTTTCTGACAACAGATCATTAATAAAAATACACTTTTTTTGATAATGCAATATATTTGAACTTAGGATGATCTCGGATGCTCCGGAAGGGTAATCAGATCCTGCTCCACATGTGGTACCCGTCGTGTAATTACAAACCCAGTGGTAAGTCTAATTTGGTTCACATTTGAGACAAAGAGGAGGTGATTGTGGTTACGAATTGGAAGATATCCGTCGTCATCCGTAAAGCAGATATTGCATATCGGTCAACCTACTCGTGATGGCGTCCGTAAAATGTTTTGAAGGAAAGATTTCCACTTCACTGCTTGTAACTTTTGGTTTAAAAGCTTCCTTGCAAGCAGCAATCCTATATCAAGGAAATTATGATAGGAAGAATAAGCTCTGGAATATTGTATCAGCTGTGATCAAACTACGGTTTCCTATTATGTAATAATTCAACCTTTCAAATAATAAAATCGCAACAGCGCCACGTATACAATGTTATGAGATGACAGTGAATAATATATTAACCGCCCTTTTCAACTGATTTACAGTTTGTTCTTATGTGGTTTTGGTACACCACGGTCCCATTTAAAAAATGGGGGAACACCAACAAACAGGTTTAACCCCGCCACATTCTTTATTTGCCTGTCCTAATTCAGGTAACGTTATATTAAGTGGTTGTCGTTTGTTGCCGTATATCATTTTTGTTTTTCGTTTTTTGTTTTGTACATAAATTAAGTCATCGGAATTATCCTTTGAATAGTTTTTCATTTAGTCATTTCGGGTCTTTTTATAGGCTGTTGTGCGGTATGGGATTTGCTCACTATTGAGGACCGTATGGTGACCTATAGTTGATATCTTTTGCTTCATCTGGCCTCTTGTGGTCTGTTGTCTTATTGGCAATTATACCACATTTTTTATCTTAATATATGCAGTAAATTTGAGGCGCAACAATATGGAGTCAGTAACAAAAGACAGGATTTCTTTTTTGTTTTCAAGTCACATGACTGTTAAAGTCTATATCAGTAAAAATCCTCATCAATTTGACTGAATCGATTGAAGCAATGAAATACTTATTTTCAAAGAATATATCAATAGTTATACATATATAACCACTGGATAATTCTTTTTGTGGGACAAACTTAGACATGCAATATCATTTATACGAAACAGAAGAAGTCCAAAGAACTGAATTTGAATATGATTGTATCGTTTTCGGTTATACTCCATATTCATACATTTAGCGCCTTAATTGGTTTGCATGACTTCTCCGTTTTCAATATAACTGTGTAATGGAAAGAATATTTTTTTTAATCAGGCTTAGTCAATCTATTGAGGGATTTATATGTCTTTTATTGACGTTTTGATGCAGTGTGATTTTAAACGTAGAATTGACTGCTGAATTTGTATTTATCATTTAAAAATTTTAAGTAGATATGCAATATAAATTTGAATTGTAATATCTACTTGTTAGACTTTCAGGCGTACACATACTACACTAGATTTAACAAGAGTATCGAAATTTGTTTATAACTTACCTTTGGCGCATGTATTTAAAAAGTGTTAAATATTCGTTTACCATTAATTGTGTTACCGTTATTATATTTATCGACAGAACATACATGACAAAATTGATATTCATTTAATATACTGATGTTGGTTATCTTCTTAAGTATAAAAACGTTATCAGCGTTTTAAACATTTTTCCTTGATTACATCTGAATCGAACATTAAATCATTATTGTATTTATATTTCACTCAATTTGTACTTTATTGAGAAAGTGTATACTATATAAGATCTGTACTATCAACTACAAAAACTTTTTTATTGGCGTGTTTGTCAATATAGTATCAACTACAAAAACGTTTTTTTGACGTCATTTTCAAATACAACCTATTTTTTGGCGTCTTTGTTAGATCTATTGTATGTTTGTTTGAATTTTTTAGTCAGTTGTGTTGGTTTTTTATGATATATGTTTACACAGTTTTGGCTGATGGATCCCAATTATTGCCACATTAACCTATAATGTCTGTTTAGGTTGATCACCCTATTTTGTCAATATAACGGACCTATAAACAGCTGTCATACAAGTGGGAGGTTACGCTAGCTATAAAATCAGGTTTGACCAACAATTTCCGAAATATGACAGTTGTTTTCTACTCGTTTCGTGGGTAATACGTTTGCTTTTGTCAGTTTGTATGGACTAGCCCTTTTAGAATTTACGTTAGAGTTTGGTATTTTTGTAATACTTTTTCAATTATATGCAATAAAGATTTTCCATAAAGATTGACCAAGTCATGCCTCGAAAAAAAGAGATGAATTCAAGTCAACCATAAAGAACTCTTTGTATTTGTGTTCTCAAATATTCAAATTACTTGGTTTTTCCGACTTTTGGACTTTAGCGTATCTGATGAAGTCTATATCAGAAACACGAGTCATGCACAGGTTATTTACAGGGTATTCACCCAGATGAAGTTTATTTCAGAAACACGAGTCATGCACAGTGAATTGACAGGGTATTCACCCTGATGAAGTCTATATCAGAAACACAAGTCATACACAGGGTATTGACAGGGTATTCACTGTACTTGATTTAATAGCATCCTTGTAAACAGCAACCTTTCTTAAAGGAAATCCTGATAAGAAACGTGAGCTTTGATATATGAGTATGAACTTAAGATGAAACTTTTATTATAAATATACGTTGTATGTCATGTCATACATTAATCAGATCTTGTAAACAAGGAACAATCTAAAGGAACTAAACATGTCGGTAAATTAATCTTACTAAACAAAGATAGATATTACAAATGCATTTCCTACAGATGTAACATATTTCAACTGAAATAATGTAATACACAAAACCGATAAGTATTTTAACCAATTCATCTTTTAATATAATAAAAGACAATAGGAGGTATCATTTTATACGTACTCCATACTAGTTGTTGACATAACATGCTCTTTTTTGGACTTTTGATTTATTTACTTGATTTTTGCGAGAGAAAAATAAAACGAAAAGAATTTGTTCTATAAAGTTGGAAAATCGAGAAAATAAATGTCATTAATTTCACATGACAAAATGAATATATCAATTGCTTTGTTAGGAGATTTATATGGTATCAACTGGAATATTATCATGGATTGAATAAAACCTAATATTTTTATGAAACTCGACACCTGCTCTTTACCGTAAAGACGCTAAATATCAACATATGTTAAAACACTTGTTTTGTTAGGATTTGGTGCAGTTGGTCATGACTTAGTTACATAACTTAATATGAATTAGAAACAAGGTCAAATAAAACAATAACATATTTCTTAAAGAATGAAAACAAACGGGTTATAAATTTCATGAGTCCGAAGCGCTTATCTGGATTTAAGTATTGAATTTAAAACATCGACTTTTAAGTAGCATTGTATAAAGCTATTATGTTTGTTATTTATTACATAAAAAATAATGAAATGTTTATGGAAAACGTTTATGTCAATAAATTTTTCACATATCGACAAAATGTTGTTCTATTTCTAATAACATATGTTATTATTTATGATGTATAATTACTGCTAAATATTTTGAAGAAATCGCTGCTTGTGAACATCATTAAAGATAAAAAATTAAATGACATGATATGTTTGTGTGTTGTGATGGTTTAGTTCATGTTTGCAATATACAGTGATTATAATTGTCTACGAACAAAGGAAAAGTGGTAAAGGAAAACAGCAAACAAATTACTCTTTTATTCAAATAAGTTTCATCAACTCAGTAATCATTGCTTAAGTACCGACATGACTTATAAAATATTTTACTTAAATTCATTAGTGATCAATTTCAAAATATCACGAAACTAAGGTTTAAACTCCCCCATACAAAGTTGACCATGTTTTCCATTCATATTTGATAAGGGACTTTTCGATTTGAATTTTCCTTGGAGTTCGATTATTTTAATTATTTTACTTTCTAGATAGATAAATGCAACAGTAGTATTCCGCTGTTCAGTAGTCAATGACGAAATGAAACCCAACAATAACAAAATTACTACACAAAAATCTAAAGATTGATCAGCACTAACCCAAACAACAATAGGGGGACCTCGTTTGCTCTATAAGGGTAGTTCATTCCTGCTACAATAGTGAAACCACCATATTACTGATGTTAAAATGCGTTGATGAGTCTTATATAGTGGTAATTTATCAAAGAGTTATTTTGATTTATAGATATAGGAAGATGTGGTGTGAGTGCCAATGAGACAACTCTCCATCCAAATAACAATTTATAAAAGTAAACCATTATAGGTCAATGTACGGCCTTCAACACGGAGCCTTGGCTCACACCGAACAACAAGCTATAAATTGTATACTAGTTATCGTAATGGAATATGTATGAATTATGTATATATGATTATAAAGCGAATATTTCATTTCTATGTAACAACATTCCAGCAGTGCCTGCATGAATATGGAGTATATATCTCCCAGTTGAAACGATATTCCAGGGCTTGTATGTTCTATCATGATTTCCTTGATAGAGGATTGCTGATCACAAAGAAGAGTTCCAACATTGACCGAGGTCTTGATGAGGATATTTGTTTTTAGGATTCCAAAGTAAAAATACACATATCAAACCCAATTCATTTTACTTACGATCCACCTCATGATGTCTATAGTTCCCCGAGGCCATAATCCACCAACAGAAGTTATCTGGGTGAAACGTACATTACATATTACATGTAAATTTCGTGCGTTTGAAGCGCTTTACTGAACACACCTTCATAAGAAAAGCTCAAAACCAAACAAATGAAAATCAAGGACATAAAAAATTGAGGAGCTATGTGACCAACAGGGATCTAAAACTAAGGCCAACCAATTAATTCATCTAGGTTTAAAATTGCCGCAGGGAGTTGGAACAGTACCAAAGCTTTGACTTCGAAGATGATTAAATACTAACAGTCCACTAGCAATGATATCGATCCAGTACTAGTAAACAAAAACACTTCATACATTACTTGCATCAGAAGCGCTTTTCTGAATTCAATTTCAGCAGCAATGCTCAAACCCAAACTTTTGAATACCAAGGATGTATAAATACATAAAGAAGTGAGGAACTATAAAACAGACCAAAGCTTTCTGTTATTGAAAGTAGTTTCGCCGAATCATTGAACAATTATAGTTTATGCCTATATCAACTACATAGGTGACAGCGTTCATCTTAAGATTCCCACTATGAGAAAATCTTTCACGAATTGCTCATCAATTACTCAGAAAAATCTAAAACAATACTTTTCTGGTAGGTCAGTTCCTTATATTATAGTATTGATGTTTTAAAAAGTATATCAATATTGAGTAGTGATATGAGTATATTTAGATTTGGATTTAAACTATGAAATTATTTAATTACACCATGAAAAATCATGATGAATAAATTGAAACATGAAAATCACATAAAATTGAGAATGGAAATTGGGAATGTGTCAAAGAGACAACAACCCGACAAAAGAGCAAAAACAGCCTAAGGCAACCAATGGATCTTCAACACAGTGAGAAAATCCCACACCCGGAGGCGGGCTTCAGCTGGCCCCTGAACAAAATAGTGTACTTGTTCAGTGAAAATGGACGTCACACTACACTCCAAAACATATAAATGAACTAAAATTAAAAAACATACAAGACTAACAAAGGCCAGGGACTCCTGACTTGGGACAGGGGTTAACATGTTTTGTGAGATCTCAACTCTCCTCTTATACCTCTAGCCAATGTAGAATAAACAAACACACAGCAATACGCGCAGTACAAATCACTTTAAAAGTCCGAGTCCAATGTCAGGATAGGTAACAAAAGAAACGAAGCAAAATGACAATGATACATAAATTAACAAAGGACTACTAGCAGTTACTGACATGCCAGCCCCAAACCTCATTTAAACTGATTGCAAGATTGTGTCATGCATTTTTACTAAGCCATGATAATTTAGAGATAACTCCGCTACGCGTCGCCAGGTAAACTAAATGTGCGACAGTAAAACTACCGATGGACGTCCACAAAGCTTTAAATACAGTTATCTCTATTCTAATGCAAAATAAACAAATCATTTAAATTAAGTCATTATTTTAGTGTAAATTTTCATAAAACGAAAATTCCGCAAAATGATGTTATCTTCTTTGGCGCCTTAACTTGGTGACGTCATATGTATTCTTCCGGCGTCAAACTTTAACACCGGGCGTTTTCTGGATTCTTGTCCGCCTCAAAATGTCATAAAATTTGATAAAAAGAAGATTGCTAAGTGCAAATTGTGCGTTTTTTGCTTATTATTGGAGACATTACATGTCAGTACATTCCAAAATTCAGAATGTCGGCTTCCTTAAGTACAGACAGGGAGATAGAGAATTTTACGCTTATTGTCATCCAATTAAAACCATTGATACAAAATAATTGCATTAGAATTTCCGGTGTTCTTGCCTTAATATTCTACAACGAAAAGGTTCATTGTATAATGTTGGAGTTAAAATATTGATTTAAGCATTTTATTTGCTGTTATTTTGCATAAAAAGTTAGGCATTCCGACGATTCTTTCGGAAAACACTTAACTAAATCGTGGCCCACTGCACCAAATTCATTACAAAATTACTGCAATAAACATTCCTCTGTAAGCTGTGTTTATATTTTGTGTGACAACCTTGACGTTACCCCAAAAAAGGTTTAATATATTGAAACCCAATTATTCTATAGTATCATTCTCCTAGGAACAATCACTTAGCTTTTATAAAAGCATTCTTGTTTTATCAACTGCATGAACAATTTGACAAATTGTATAGATCATTCCAAAAATAAAAAAAATATATCTAATGGACGAGAGAATGAATGTGATATACGTCAAAAAGACATCATCAGAGCAACAAAAGACTAAATTATAATCATACAAAACCACTTTGAAAAGATAAGATGTACTATGAGCACATGGTATTTAACCCTTTGAAGAGGGCCTGGTGTTATGGATACTTAATCTTCTCTCCACGATAAAATAAAGTGTTTATAGATTCAATCCGAAATTTTCAACACAATCAGTATTATTTTGCTTAAATGGAAAATAAAATTTGATTTATCTAAACTCACAAACTATTCGTGATGCTCAGTTAAAAGAATGACTTTTCAATGCTCTCCCTAAAAGGAATCGTATATACAAACTTTTATTATGTCTTATTGTGAAGTGTTTCCAACCGAAGACAATATCATCAAAATGCTGGAATTTTTTTATATCGCCTTTGTGTTTATTCGAATTTGGTGAACTGAAATTGAAGAATACAGTCGATATTACAATGGGTTTGAATTTTGCATCGACTACTCATCAACTTTGTTTTATATTCACATGAATCATACGATCTTTTCTCATCACGATTTTCCCCTTCGAATTTGCGTTATGCTATTGCCCTATTTCTGACAACAGGTGTCGTGGATAAGGTCACTGCATACAAAAAAAAAACAAAAAAACCCGTCTTCGAACTAGAGTATGGGAAGACAAAAATTCAGTATCAGTACATTTCTAAAGATTTAGATAAAACAAAGGATTTGAAAGTCTATGCATACATGTTTTACAGTAAACCTTGGCCATCCAAGTTTGTAAAACATATTAAGACTTTTGGTAATCTGAATGATTATAAAACTTTAAGCTATATGCATATGAAGCAGTACAACCCCATACTTCTAACCTGCAATAACTGCCCTTTTTGATAATCTAAATACCGTTCTTATATTGGTTAAAAGACAAGGTGGTAATTTACATGTATCTTCATAAATTCTCTTTCTTAATATAATGACAATACTTAGAGGCGGAAAACGTTTTATCTAGTCAGGTAAAGGATAATTCTTTATAAGTATCGTGTATATTTATTATAAATTAAGCATACTGTGCAAATAAGTGATATAACTGATTTTAAGTTGGTTTTTCCTGAAAAGATGTTACAATGATTTGACAGCAGTTTTCTTGATGAATATCATTCGCTAAAGCTTAGTTTCAACTATTATTTAACATGCGTTAATATTTTTTGTTGCAAATTATTGTTGTACATAAGATCCGGTTAGCCATATATTCACTCTTGTTATATACAAGGAAAATGTTGCTAAAACTACTTACTACTTGTAATATATTAGTTACTGGACTTGGGCTAGCATTAGATTTAATCAAACTGACAGACGAACTGAATTCTTCAGATTGGAGTATCAATTTGAAAACCAATGAACAAATCGGTTTAATGAGCATTTTATTTAAACCTACTGAAATTATGAAAGGGTTTGAAAGCATGGACAACTGGAACAGTTCCTGTAATATTTTAGAAAAAGATAACTCTACGTTGAGAATATTTTGTCTTGTTCATGGTGGAGCCAATCTAAAGTTTTCAGAATTTAGGAATTTCGCAGCACGGTTACCCTCTTCATATCTAATTGACTTGAATGTGATCTGTGTTGGTGGATACGTTAGGTTTCCTTGGCCATTTAGAGCTCACAAACTCAAAAGGATTTATATAAAAGACTGTGTAATACGAGAATTTCGACGAGAATTCAAAGACAAAACGTTTGATAGAATTCCAGATGCATTGCAATACGTACAAATAGAAAATGCAACACTTATTGTTACTATGAAAGAGCTAGCTGAGTCACTAGCTAAATCTGATAGCCCAATCACAAGAGCTGCTGAATGTGGACCAGAGAATGCTAAGATTATAATTCAAAGAGGAATATCTATAGAAATTGAAGAAGATCCTGATGAGTGGAAACCATTCAATAGGAATACTTTCTACAACCATAATTTAAATATCCAAAAGACAAAGTGCATTTTTAATAATCTTGACATGTTTGAAATAAGTGGTAGTAGGAGCTTGGAAAAAATTGAACTCAATAAAAAACTGTACACAGACATTGCACTAAATCTCAGAGTGTTAAATTTCTCTAATAATGGGTTGTCTGACACCCTATATAAGTTTGACAGCTATTGGCAGGTACGTTTTCCAGTCATGGAGTGTTTAGATTTCTCCAACAATCAGATGCAATCAATTCCAAATATAAAAGACAATGGAATGATTTTGAACAAGGCATTGTCAGTCGGAATAATAGATATTAGACGGAATAATATTACGTTCCTTACAAAGGAAGTACTTGATTCATTTTCATCCCACAAATTTGTTATGGTCGATATTAGAGATAACCCATTTCGGTGTGACTGTGGAACAATTGAGGTATTCAAGTATCTTTCTACCAAGACCATGGAAAAATCTTATGACTACTTAAGGTCTTTAGAGTGTGCAAGTCCAATAAGTGTTCGCGGACGTAAAATGTCAAGTCTATCTATCAATGACTTAAACTGTAGAAAAATAACGGTCGTAAATATTCCAGCAATCGTACTCAGCATTGTAACAATATCATTAATGATATCTGTTGTTCTAATAATATATTTCAGAAATCTGATTAAAGTTATTTTATTTACTCGACTAGGTATCAGGTTCGCATGTAATGTTTCCAATTACGCGAACGAAGACAGAGATTATGACGCGTGAGAAGGATGTCGACTCGGTTTTGCAATCGTCTATTCCTATTTTAGAAACAGCAGAAACTGGGAAAACATTTAGATCGTGCCTTTATCATGGAGATTTTGAAATAAGTGACACGATTGCAAATAACATCACCAAAAGTGTTGAGAATAGCCATCACACTATATCAATGATTTCAAACGACTTTTTTTAAAATTAAATGGTGTATGATGGAGTTCAGAACGGCTTTACAGAAAAGTTTATAGGATAAAACCCGTAATCTGATCTTGATAATGAAAGATATTGTCACCAAGGATAACATTGATTCCGATCTTAAAACCTGCATTCATTGTCATACATATCTTTATGTAAGAGATTTCTTGTTCTGGGACAAACTGAAATACGCAATGTCATTCAGGCAATAATGTTTTGCATGATTCATTTTGCATCTCTTACCTTTTTCAATGATTGAGTGACCTCGGCATGATACCTTTCTATATATTCGTTCATGTGCGTCGCCAAAGCTTGAAATATAAGAATACCGGGAAAGCATAAGGCTATGTCTATATCAAAGATATTTTGTCTGTGTTATAACATAACCGATAATATCATCAAAGGATTTGAACAGCTATCTCACTATCTTATTCATTCTGTTGTTTTCTTGGATAGGTAATGATGCATAATTAACTTTCTGCATGGACAAAAAATAAAATAATTCAAATCATCTTGTTAAAATATATACATTTGGCACGACCTCAATGTTTTCATTGACAAGACACAATATACACAATTGTGCAATATCTGAGTCATGCTTCTTTTAAATTCGCAATATTGGACGCATTCGAAGATTTATAACGGAGAACGCACGAAAAACAGTTCACTTTTTACATGTCGTCTTAGCTATGGCAACGCCTTACAGTGCGCGAAAAATGTATCTGTATTATCTAAGTTGCTAGACTAATCACCATACAACCATACACAATCGTGCTTCTGTCTACCTCAAAGAACTTGTAAGTTTGTACAAGCCGTCTACGGCAGAGACCGCTATGCGTATACAACCACCGCGTATACACACTACAACTTACGGAGAAAGATTTTACAAAACGACGACAGTTCTCTGGAACAGACTACTCTGCACTATGATTTTAACATTGCTTCATCTAAGTAAGAATTTTATCATGTTTTAGAACAATTTGAAAGTTGTTTCATCTATGTAATTCTGTGAAGCTTAATCATTCGCCTCATCTCTTGCCATACGTTTGAATTAGTTTATTGATATGATTATTTGCGCTTAGAGAAATTTTATTTGATAACAAGCTTTATGTCTTTTGATTGAGTTAAGCCATTTCAATTGATAATTTATAGTGTGTCTTTCTATGTTGTGATGTTACACTATTGTTTCAGATAAGGGTGAAGGTTTGGTACCATTAAAACGTTTAAACCCGCTTCAATTGTTTGCACCTGTCCTAAGTCAGGAATCTGATGTTCAGTAGTTGTCATTTGTTAATGTTGTTCATAAGTGTTTCTCGTTTCTCGTTTTTTATATAGCAACTGGAGACATTTCGTCACGAAAGAGCAATCTTGTTATTAACAAAGAAATACAACTCGTTCAAAGCACGCATTTCGAGGTACGATCTTGTTGTCATGCTTGATAGCTGTGATGTGGATTGTGTTATATGTGTTATATAGCCCACGGAGAGGGTTTCGATAATGTATTTGTCTTTGTGGGTTGTAGGACAAAGGGTCAAATAAGAGATTGTACCAGAGATGATAAATTCATTCAAAACTAGGTAAGACATACCATTGTTGGCTATGTGGGATACATATAAGATTGAATATTCAGTGAAAACAATGAATGTCGATGTGTTTATTATTACATTAACTGCTGTGATAGTGAAAACAATGAATGTCGATGTGTTTATTATTACATTAACTGCTGTGATAGTGAAACCAATGAATTTCGATGTGTTTATTATTACAGTAACTGCTGTGATAGTGAAAACAATGAATGTCGATGTTTTTAGTATTACAGTTACTGCTGTGGTAGTGAAAACAATGAATGTCGATGTGTTTACTATTACAGTAACTGCTGTGATAGTGAAAACAATGTCGATGTTTTTATTACTACAGTAACTACTGTGATAATGAAAACAATGAATATCGATCTGTTTAGTATTACAGTTACTGCTGTGGTAGTGAAAACAATGAATGTCGATGTGTTTATTATTACAGTAACTGATGTGATAGTGAAAACAATGAATGTCGATGTGTTTACTATTACAGTAACTGCTGTGATAGTGAAAACAATGTCGATGTCTTTATTATTACAGTAACTACTGTGATAATGAAAACAATGAATGTCGATGTGTTTATTATTACAGTAACTGCTGTGAAATAGGATTAAAGCTGGGGAATCCAACAATAAACATATTAAAAGTCTGATCAGTATAATTAATGTCATTCACATTTGCATTCTTAGAAACCGTGTAATTATATCATGATCGACAGTAAGAACTTACTTTAGCCACTTACTACAACTAACAGCTATTTGTTCTCGATATCTGATACAAACAAAAAGACATACAGAAAGAAAAATACTAACAAACATCACTACCATAACTGGCCCTGTCGGAACATTTGTTACTATTCGTAATTTGGGCTTGCACCCGATTTCACTCAGTGAAGATGGATTGTAGCAAGTTAAATCCGATAAATATCTATAGCGGGCGATATTTGTATAATTGCCTCTATCTAAAGAGCCGAAAAAGTCTTTGATTTCACAATCACAGGCAAATGTATTATTCCGAATATTTACTGTTAACTCACTACATATGTCACGAAATATTGTAGTCAGACTATGTAACTTCACTGTTGTTATATTGTTAAATTGCAAATCAAAATGTCTTCGGTCACGTCTGCATTACTATGACACGTAAAAGAACCAAGATCTGATATTTTATTATGGCTAAGATCTACAATTTTCAGTTTTTTACTGTAGAGTCCCCAGTCATAAAACTGTACCGGTATCTCACTGATGCCACAGTGGGAAAAATTCATTACCTCTATAACAGGGTATAAAAAGTTTTGAACTGTTGGCGATCTAATCCAAGAAATAAAACTTTTGTCCAAATATCGAAGATAAGGATATTTACATCTGAAAGACGTATCACTGTTTTCTCTGTGATAATCAGCATACTTTTCTATGACAGTATCCGGCGAGAATGGTATTGACGACAAATCTATAAAATAATCCGTCAGGTTAGATTCCGTTATTTCTATTGCGTTTAAAGGACCGCATTTAAACGCTTTTGTAACTTCTTGTGGATCAACAGAGGCGTAAAGATCACTAATGGATGTAAGGACAACCGAATCTTTTAATCTAAAGTACTTTAAGTCATCTGGTATTGAGTCTATTGAAAAATCTCTAATTTCAGATCGAAACCCAGACAAAATGCAGTGTGATATATGTAAAGAATAGAGAAGACGTGCTCGTCCAGGATACGGGAAGAATACACTTCCGCCGTTTCCACATTTTACGGTAACAGAAAATAATACATTTTCCTGAATGTTGGATGTGAAATTACGAAAGTCTAGAAAGTTTATACTGTTACTTCCAGAAACGTTACATATGATTTCCATATGCTTTCTCAATGTATCATTTGTATTTATTTTTTTATTTACATAGCAAATATCTTGCCAAGAACTAGGCAAAGAGAACAAACTCTCATTGTGTACCATTGTTTTAGAAATCACCTCTGATTCGTTATTTCCATTATTTTCCGCATGCCATGGATGTTCATTTTCAATGCTTGTATCGTTTTTGTCTGTACTGGTGTATTGGACAAATGTCACAAACATCATGATGAAATAAGCCAGATCCTTTTTGGAAATTGTTGACAACTATTCATATGGAACATGATATCGTTGTTAAGTCTTAAAGAAAAAGCAGTAATATGAACGACTTTAAAAATGTAGCTATACGAATTGTCTCTGAAAAAAAAATCATATTTTTGCAAATTGAATAGTTTTATTTTACAGTTCACATTTATTTGTCAGAAATATTTATCATACGTTGTAGTATCATAATTATAAAGTTGTTTTCTTTGTATTAAACATATTTCGAGAAAATCGACCTATATTCCGGATATCTTAGAGGTCATTATACATTTTTTACAATTAAGAAATTAATACTAAAATTTTGCACTTGTCTACCAAAAACTTACGTTTTTAAAGAATTGAGTTTTCCAACTAAACATGATCAGTACTTTCTTTACCTGTGTAAACAGAATCCGGGATCACTTATATACAATCTGTTAAAGAAACGAATAATAAGCATCAGGTGATCTCCCTTTCAGTGGCACTGAAAATTTCCTTTTTACTTTAATTGCTACTAAACGAAAATAAGATAGCTTATAACATATACCTTTGTAGTTTCCGGAAGGAATTGGTGAAATAATAAACTTCATTATGTAGAAAAATTTGTTATTTTATGGTTATTACGATACTGGTAGCTGCGCCATTCTTTTTCTTTGTTATCAAATAGTTCGTTTCTATGTATGTTGGCGTTTGTGTTTGTTGCACTTCAGTTTTCCTCTTCTAGTTGATGTGTTTCCCTCGGTTTTATTTTGAAACCCGGATTTGTTTTCTCTCAATCGATTTTTGAACACCGGTATACTACTGTTGCCTTTATTGATCCTTATCGTGAGAACTTGTGATCAACTATTCCAGCAACATATATTTTACGGTAAAATCGTGACAAAAATTAAATTTAAGTTTATAGAATTAATTTGAGCATTGCACAAGATCAGGTCTTCCTATACTGTTCATTATAACAACAGAAGATATTTAGTATAAAAAGCTCTTCAAAGATAACAAGGGGGCAAGGGGTTCCAATAACAGCAAAACAGTAATTGATTTGGCTTAAAACAGATAACAAGGAATTGAAAAGGGATAATAACAGATAACAGTAAATGAAATCTTAAAATCAGTCCGGTTCAGGACAAATACAGTAGATCTTATTATCTAACTGGTTGTATGGACCTAGCTAGGCCTTAACAGAGACATATATATATATATATATATATATATATACATATATACATTTTAATTATGATCCTCATCATGAATCCCTTGCCATATGTTTTCCTTTTGTTATTTTGATGATTGATTTGAATTTGATATACATGTATGCATGGGGTACAAGGAACATTATTCCCATATATACGTAAAATTCAAATTCGAACAATTCTTAATATCACAAAATTCATAAGGGTTCCGTGGAACCCAGTGTCTCGCCTTCTTTGCTGTTAATCGCAGGCTGGCTCAACAAAAATGAGGAAAAAATTAATAAAAATATTCCTCTCGATACTATCTTTTGATTGTAAGAAGCTTCAGTCCAAGTTTGGTATAAGTCCAGGATAGTCTAGGAATCTAATAAATGTTTAAAAGCTTTAACTGCAGACTGTATGTAATGATAACTGGAAGAAAAACTAAGTCCGTGTCTGGCGTATATATAAAATTTTAATCCTGGTATCTATGAGTTTATTATCCATTTATAAGTAAAATACAGATAAACAGGTACAAAATTTCCTTCTAGATACTAGCTTTTGATAATAAACAAGCTTCTGTCCAAGTTTGGTACAAATCCAGGATAGTTTAAGAAAGTTATTAAAATTTTAAAACTTTAACCACAGAGTGAATGTTATGTTCCTTCGCAGAAATATTAAGTCCATTTATAAGTAAAATACATAAAAAATGGATTATTTTTTTTACAAAATTTACTTCTGGATACTATCTTATGATTATAAACAAGCTTCTGTCCAAGTTTGGTACAAATCCAGGATAGTTTCAGAAAGTTATTAAAATTTTAAAAACTTTAATCACAGAGTGAATGTAATGTTTCCTGGCAGAAAAACTAAGTCATTTTATAAGTAAAACACGGAAAAACAGGATTTTTTTTTAACAAAATTTACTTCTGGATACTATCTTATGATCATAAACAAGCTTCTGTCCAAGTTTGGTACAAATCCAGGATAGTTTAAGAAAGTTATTAAAATTTCAAAAACTTTAACCACAGAGTGAATATTTGTGGACGCCGATGACGACGACGCCGACGACGGAATGTAGGATCGCTATGTCTCGCTTTTTCGACAAAAGTCTAAGGCTCGACAAAAAGGAAAACATATGGCTAGGGATACCTGATGAGGATAGGCCTAGGTCCATACGACCTTAACAGAAACACCTTTTATATATGTTGTGTACAATTTTGATTTTGTACACATTTGTACCAAAAAAATGTACAAATTATAATTTGTATTTTGACTTTGTACAAATTGTAATTTGTATTTTGACTTTGTACATATTGTAATTTGTACAAAAAATCCATGTACAAATTACAAATTCACTTAAAACTTGAACAATAATTTATAGAATGGATGTTGATTTTTTTCTGAACAAAATTGCTAGTTTCTGTTTTTGTTAAAGGAATATTTAAAAATCAAGGGCATTTTATAGATCAATTTTTGTTGTTTCGTTTTTAATTTTTTAGGACACCTTATTTTAATTTGATATTTACAACATTTTTCTGAAAAGCAATTTTCTCGTATGGATTTTGTTATAAAAAAAAAACATTGATGCACACTACAGAATTTTTATTCAATGACCACATGATAAACATTAGTTATAAAATTTAAAAAATACCCAATTGGAGACAGGAAATCTAATTGATTCATGCATACAGTTAATTATGAAAATATAATAGAAATTGGCTCAAGTGACTATTCTGATAGCATAATAGAAATTAGCCCGAGTGACAATTTGGATGACACCAAGTGAAACAACAATCGTGCATCTTATGTGTAGTTATTGAATATGGAGAATTTGGGTACCGCATTGGAACAGCTGTTAAATTTTTAAAAGGACATTTGTGGAGAAATTAAATTGAAGCTGTTAAAGACACATCTTTATTTGCAGCAACGATTTCTAAGCTTCAACTTTCACTATGTGAAGCAGTTAAAAGCTTTTAAAACTTTTGGTATTCAGGGTTCTCTTTCATGTAAATACAAAGAGGAGGAGTAGCACTTCTAAATGTGAATGCTAAAAGCAAAAGATGTTGTGTAATTCCCAAAGGCAAAATTTCACTCACATGCTCACACAAATGATACATAACTATTTTTGTATTTTGTAAATTAGTATAAAAGGAGATGTGGTATGATTGCCAATGAGACAACTTTCCAAAAGAGACAAAAAGACACAGAAATTAACAACTATAGCTCATCATACCGCCTTCGACTATGAGCAAACCCATACCGCATAGTCAGATATTAAAGGCCTTGAAATAACAAATGTAAAACAATTCAAACGAGAAAACTAACAGTCTAATTTATCTACAAAATAATGAACGAAAAACTTAGCAACAAACTACAACCACTGAATTACAGGCTCCTGAATTGGGACAGGCACATAAAAATGTGGTGGGGTTAAACATGTAAGTTGGCGCCCAACTCTCCCCTCAACTTGGACAGTTGTGTAACAGTACAACATAAGGTTTATTATGTGGTCATTGAATAAAAATTCTATACGGTGTACATGTACCAATGTTTTTTTATAACAAAATCCATACGATAAGTTATTGCAAAAGTTATAAGTAAATTTTGTCTAACAAAATGTGTACAATGTCAAGATACAAATTGAAATTTGTAAAAAAAATGTATACATTTTTGTACAAATTATAATATGTACAAAACTATACATCTAAAACATGTTCACAGACAATGGAATTTATTACAAAGAATAATAATAATATATACTGGAATGGTCCTGGACCCGACTGATTTTAATATGTTAATGTGATGTATGTTACTGGAATCCTTCTGCAAATACGTGACCTCCATATCACCAGGGAGAGACCCAAATAGATATAAGAAGATGTGGTATGAGTACCAATGAGACAACTCTCCATCCCAGTCACAATGTTCAATTATCTTCAATTTCTATTGAAGATTGGCTGTCAAAATGCTAACATTCCAATTTTCAATAACAGTTAACAGCAAATACAATCTCACAATAACAGATAACAATAAAAATAATAGTCCTATAACAGCTAACAAGGAATAAGACAATAACAGCTAACAGGAAATATATTTGCAGAATAACAGATAACAAAGAATTAAATAACCCCATAACAGCATAACAGTTAAACCCTTGCCCCCCCTCATAACAGGATTATAATTTTGTACACTAGACACGCGTTTTATTTGTTGACTCATCAGTGACGCTCGAATCAAAAAAGGTAAAAAGACCAAATGAAGTACAAAGTTGAAGAGCAATAAGGTTCTTAAACTCCGAGAGGTTTTGCCAAATAGAGCTTAGACAATCTTTTCCTGGGGTAGAAAATCCTTAGTATTACGAATTCAAAGTTTTGTAAACAGTTAATTTATAAATATAACCATACCAACGATAGATTTGCATGCCAACACTGAAGTGCTGACTGATGGGTTGGTAATACCCTCGAAAGGGGGAGGGGACTTCTACCAGCAGTGGCATCGACACTGTGCTGGTGATACCATATAGGGAGAAAACATCTTCCACAGTGGCATCAATCCTGTGGTTGTAAAAAACTCATCAAAGATACCAGGATTATATAACAGTATTTCGCATCAACAGGTTAAGTACTTTAAGCTTGCTTTCGGTAACTCCGAGCATTCCTTATTACGGTTAAATTTGTTGATGAGTTTGTGTTTTTGCTATCTATTATACTGTTTTAAATGCTCGTCCTGTACTGATCTTTTATATACAAATGAGAAGTGGTATGATACCCATTTTGACAACTATCCACCACAGACCAAATTGCGTAGGAGTAAGCAACTAATGGTCACCACCCGACCCAAAAAATAACAAATGAAAACAATGCAATCGAAAAAAATCCCCAATGACCGGTACATTTTGCTTGTCTTTTGATTAAGATTAAAAAGGGATGGTAGAGGGGGAAAGGAAAGAGGTTTGAGAGTAAAAGGGAGATGTTTGAGATTTAGAAAAGAGGTGATTTGAGAAAAAATTTATAGTTTAACCTCGCCACCTTTTCATGTACCTGTCCCAAGTCAGGAACCTGGTCAGTTGTTCTCTTTTCTTTCGTAGACCAAGGACGATCTGGAGCTTGACGTGCTGAATGGATTTATTATGTATAATGTTAAAGACTACATGTATTCCCTCCAGATTTCGTTTCCTTATTTCTATCGTTGTGTTGCTATATCATTGATGTAAAAATAAAAATAAAGAAAAAGGTACAAAAATTGAAGTAAAATGTAATAACAGTATAAAATAAGATTTCAAGGGATAATACTTTACTTACAGTTCACCATTTTGAAACTTAATGTTAATGACAATAAAAAGTACAATTTTTATCTTTTTATAAAAGCTTCGAAAATTCATCCGACTATCAAAAACTCGGGAATTTTAAGGTGAGTTTTGATACTGTAAAACAGGTGAAGTCCAGTATTTTCTGTAGAACATACCTGTAACTAGTCACAAAGACGATATAATTGTTTTCCAGGTGGTCAAAATAAAAATAAGTAGATGTGGTTTGATTGCCAATGAGACAACTATCTACCAGACTGTCGCATTAGTCATTATTATATTAGAAATATATTGACATTACATTGACAGTTCTTATAAATAAAATTGAGATTGGAAATGGAGAATGTGTCAAAGAGACAACAACCCGACCAAAGAGCTGAAAACAGTCGAAGGCCACCAATGGGTCTTCGACACAGCGAAAAAATTCATCGCCCGAAAGCGGGCTTCAGCTGGCCCTTTAACAACAATGTGCACTTGTTCAGTGAAAATGGACATCATACTAAACTCCAAAACATATAAATGAACTAAAATTAAAAATCATACAAGACTAACAAAGGCCAGCGGCTCCTGACTTGGAACTGGTGCAAAAATATATACCTCTAGGCAATGTAGAAAAAACAAATACACAGCAATACGCATAGTAAAACTCAGTTTAAAAGAAGTCCGAGTGCGATGTCATAATAGATAACAAAAGAAACTGAGTAAAATGACAATGATACATAAATTAACTACTGGCTACTGGCAGTTACTGACATGCCAGTTCCAGATCTCAATTAAACTGATTGAAAGATTATGTCTTCATTATATGAAAATCATGCACAATCACTCCCGTAAGGGGTTTAGTATCATACCATCATAAAATATATGAGAAGAACACAACCCGTATTATGCCAACAACTGGGTTTAGAATAAATGTGTTTATTTCCGATGCAAAGACCATATTAGTGAATCAATATTAATACCAAAATATGCCATCTTTAATGACCGGACAACAGTATCGTAACTATATCCCTTCTGAATAAGTCTGTTCAAAGGTTTGGTAAGCTTTTGAGGTGAATGCCGACATTTTTGTGCTTTATAAAGAATATTACCATAAAATATTGGATGTGAAATACCTGAACATATAAGATGTCTGCATGTTGATTTACATTTACGAATGATGTCCTTGTACCGATAATAAAATTCAGTAAATGTTTTGACTAGTTTGTGATATCGAAAACCCTGGTGTAATACTTTTCCGTAATACAGAGATTTCGTTCGTTAAAATCAAGTACGTTGTTACATCGAACAAGTTGAGATATATACATACCATAATATGGTGACAAGGAACGTCACCATCTAAAATGGATAATTAACAATAAAAAATCATCTCTTTTATCATACATTTTGGTATTAAGCTTCCCGTTAAAGATATAGATATCAAAATCCAGGAAAGGACATTTCATTGTTAGTATTAGCTTTATTTAAATGTTTTCCTTATTGCACATATCTTACTGAATTAGTCTATCTATTATGAAATATCCTTGTTTAATTTAATAATATTCTTTTTACGCCCAACAATTTCTTTTATCCGACAAATTCTTAATTCCACTTAACCGTACTGTATTCCTAAATCGGATTTACCGGATAAAATGACATCTGACAGACTTGTGTTATAAATCAACATTTTGTTAATGCTTAAAGTGGCCAAACATAAGATTCAAGCAGATGATAAAGTTAAAGAAACGACATAAAATCCATGTCATAATTGAAGACATGTATGTATAAATGATACCATTCATTTATCTTTTATAAACAAGGGAATCTTATCTAAAAGGAAGCATCTACACATAATAAATCAAGATGACAAGTAATCACAGACTTTCTTCCTACATTATTATAACTCAAACAATTTTTAATAAAGTAGCGAAATAAGCAATAATAAATATTAATACATATCGTGAACATAAAACTTCACGAAAGTGGGTGTATTCAATCAATGCATGGCTTGGGTATTGTCAACTGAGCATAAACGTGCAATGCCGCGACATCTTTACAAATTTGGCAGATGAATTTCGACGATTGTCAGTAATTGGAACCACATGCTATGAGTGAATGAATGAAGACTGTTGATCAATCACTCAAACATCAATAAAATGGAAAATACGTTGTATAAATAATTAAAACACCTTGCATGATAGATATGTATTTTCAAGTTTAAAAGGTGTCTTTAATAAAATATCTTTATTTAAACATTTTCATGAAAAACTTGAATCAACAATACCTTGTGTAATCTAACCATCACACCTACATTCTCTACCAAAAAAAAAAAGAAGAAAATATCAGAAAAGCACAATGCTGTATTATTCTCTTTTGACGTAAATATAAAAGAGAAGGTTTTCAAGCTGTCCGTCTATATGTCATTAGTAAAAAAAAAATAACAAAAAATTTACAAGTGATTTCTTTTCAGTTTGCAGTAAGTTAATTCAAATGTGATCATAAAGTTGGGGGATACCAAAGGCTCTAAGCTCTGGGTTCCATCTTTATTTTATCTCTGGGATCCAGGTTCCACATTATGGGCTCCGGGCTCCTTCAAGCAATTTTTGTGGCCCCGAGCTCCACTGACAAGGAACCGGGCTTTACTAATTTGGCTCTAGGCTCCAATGATAGGTCTTCCAACTTCGTCATTAGGGATCCGGGCTCAAGATGCGTTGGCACCTGGCTCATAGGGAACAGTGTTATTACCCCATAGAGTTTACGTGTATTTTTGTTTTGCTCATTTATCATACCGTTATGTTAGATGAAATTGCGTTTCTTGTACTGATGTCAACTTATGTTTATTGATGTACCTTTTGTTCGTGCACATTTATAAATTAAAAAGTGGGAGCGAAAAACTAGTCTAAACCCGCCACACGATCGACTTTGTGAATTCGTGTCAGTGTTTGTCTTTTGTGATATCTGAATGATTTCTGTTATCTGTAGAGTTCTGGATTGATGCCAGATCTATGAACTACTGTTTTTAACTTATTCACCACTTTTTCAAACTCGATATAATGATTTATAGCTTGTTATTTTATTAAGATAATTGTTTATTATTAAAGACCGTTTGTTGATCTCTAGATGTCTTTTTTGTTGTTTGTGTCGTTGGATTGCTGTCTAAGAAGTTTACTCCACATATTTCCACTATAATCCAAATCTGTACATTTCCAGAATGTTCAGCGTTAATTGTTTCTTAGTAGTACCTGGTAGAGCATTGTAAATAAAAAGATCATATCTTTAATCAATGTAAGCAAGGTACCCTTAGCTCACTATATAGTTAACCAATTGCTGAAAGGTGTACGGTCATTTTTTGTTTTTGTTTTTTTGTTACTTGTTACCGTTTTTGTCATTTGATCTCATCTGATACATTCAGTATTATGAATTAAATAACACATAGATGAAAAGGTGATTGAGCAGATTGTTTTCTTGTCACCAATATATCATTTTAAGGATTAGTGCCCTCTGTACCTGGAATCAGAGATACAAGTGGAAATTGTTTTTCTTTCTATTTCAAACATTTCAAAAAAGTGCACTGATGATGACTTCAAACTAGGTTCCGAGACAAACGTGATGATTTTTATCAACTCTCTATTATTTAGAAGTAACAAAGACCGTTTTATCAGCTGTTCAACCTTTGTATTAAGTTTTGGATTTCAAATAGTATGGCCTCAAGCATCACTGAAAAGACAATAACTGTCGAAATGTGCATCTGATACAGCAAGTTCTCAGAAAAGCGATTTCAAACCTGAGTGTACTTGAACTAAATAACGACCAATAGAGGTTATGAATAAGAACGACTGATGTTTAATATGACTTGTTCTTCCATAGATCAAAGATTCGAAACTTCGCGTATATATAAAACATTTGAAAGAAAACAAATAAAAAGGTTTCTTTTTCATGTTAACCGTTGAACTAGCTAATTAAAATCGCTTTATATGCCAGTCTAGTAAAATATTCACATACAATTGTCGTACATTTGTATATGATATATACCCTTTGACATATATATTAAGTCATATGAAAAGGTTGAATGTTTCGGTATTATAATCTTTATAAAGCTAGATGAGAAAAAGATTCCTAACCAATTTGAATGCTTCATGTCGACCATGCAAATACACTCACATAGATACCAGGATTAAAAATAAAAATACGCCAGACGCGCGTTTCGTCTTCAAAAGACTAATTAGTGACGCTCGAATAAAAAACGTTAAAAAGTCCAAATAAACATTCGAACACACATTATAGATTCCAGGTTGTAAATTATACATTTAAAGTTGAAAAAATACTGATATTCATGATCAACCAGTCCATATGGCTGATCATGAACCCAAAATCAAAATAGATAGCAAGATGATCTTGAAGTTCAAGTATATCAAAAATTGTGTATTTGTTTATTAATGATCAGGTGTCAGAAAATAATACATTATTTTCATAAGAGGAATTTTGAAGAAAGTATGAAATCAATAATAATTTTGTGGAGTTTTATGGTATTATTCGTGCAATTCAAAATAATTTAATTTTGGATGTAACACGTCTTCTGATTGGCTGAAATGTTTTTTGTCTATCAGCTCATTAACATAATTTTGTCACGTGACCGTGAAGTCATTAACATTTTTTTTCATGATTTACTCCTTAAAAATGGGATTAAGAGTTAAATTATAAGGAATGACTGTAAAAGTTTTTCTGTCTATTCGAAATAACCTTAAAAATGTTGTGCACACGTTTAGATAACACGCTACTCGGGTTATCCAGTGTGCATCACATATTTGATGTTATTTCTAGAAAAAATATTACAGTCATTCCTTAAATAGATTGAAAATTATGATAGAAGGTAGAATTAAATCGGAAAATCAATTGGTAGATAATGTTAAAAAAACAAAATCATGTACATTTTTTATAAATTATTTTGAAAGATGATAAAGAATTGGCTATATCTTCCCATAATAAATGGAAAATATATATGCAGATTGAAGATTCGAATACTATTTACTACATGCCTTTTATAATAACAAGAAGTTTCCATTCTAGCCATCAAACCTACATTCTCTACCAAAAAAAAAGAAGAAAATATCAGGAAAGCACAATGCTGTATTATTCTCTTTTGACGTAAATATAAAAGAGAAGGTTTTCAAGCTGTCCGTCTATATGTCATTAGTGAAAAAATAAATAACAAAATATTTACAAGTGATTGCTTTTCAGTTTACAGTAAGTTCATTCAAATGTGATCATAAAGTTGGGGGATACCAAAGGCTCTAAGCTCTGGGTTCCATCTTTATTTTATCTCTGGGATCCAGGTTCCACATTATGGGCACTGGGCTCCTTTAAGCAATTTTTTTTGTGGCCCCGAGCTCCACTGACAATGAACTGGGCTTTACTAATTTGGCTCTAGGCTCCAATGATAGGTTTTCCAACTTCGTCATTAGGGATCCGGGCTCAAGATGCGTTGGCACCTGGCTCATAGGGAACAGTGTTATTACCCCATAGAGTCTACGTGTATTTTTGTTTTGCTCATTTATCATACCGTTATGTTAGATGAAATTGCGTTTCTTGTACTGATGTCAACTTATGTTTATTGGTGTACCTTTTGTTCGTGCACATTTATAAGTTAAAAAATGGTAGCGAAAAACTAGTCTAAACCCGCCACACGATCGACTTTGTGAATTCGTGTCAGTGTTTGTCTTTTGTGATATCTGAATGATTTCTGTTATCTGTAGAGTTCTGGATTGATGCCAGATCTATGAACTACTGTTTTTAACTTATTCACCACTTTTTCAAACTCGATATAATGATTTATAGCTTGTTATTTTATTAAGATAATTGTTTATTATTAAAGACCGTTTGTTGATCTCTAGATGTCTGTTTTGTTGTTTGTGTCGTTGGATTGCTGTCTAAGAAGTTTACTCCACATATTTCCACTATAATCCAAATCTGTACATTTCCAGAATGTTCAGCGTTAATTTTTGAAAGATGATAAAGAATTGGCTATATCTTCCCATAATAAATGGAAAATATATATGCAGATTGAAGATTCGAATACTATTTACTACATGCCTTTTATAATAACAAGAAGTTTCCATTCTAGGATTGTTAATAGGATTTTATCATATAATTCGCTTTTATTTAGATGGAAATTAAAAAAAAAACAAAAAACTGAATATTCAGATTTCAGAGAAATATATTTGACCTTTTTGGAATGTAATGTCGTTCAAAATTTCTGGGTATCCATGATAGACTGGATTAATATGTCATTTCCTACCTTTTAGCACAAAAAGAAATCATTTTGGTTTGTCCGAGGTTTTTGATAGCAGTAAAACAGTAAATAATATTGTGTTGCTATTTATATATTATATCTATACAAGTGTAGATGTAAGAACATATTGGCCACAAAATATGGTGGGATAGAATATTTGAAATATTGGATACAAAAGTATAGAAAAATACTCTGTATGTTTCTTAACTCCTGCACATAAAGTTAAAATAGAATAGAAGTGGCAATTGTTAGATGCAGCATTAAATTAACCAAATCAATTGTAATATAGTATCTGATATCCCTATAACTTGGTCAATCTTACAAGTGTAACGTAATTTTTATTCGTTGTGTCTTATACTATATTATGTAATTTCATAGCGTGACGTCACGCTCAAATAAAAAAATGTTAAAGAGGCAAAATAAAGTACGAAGATCAGGTGCATTGAGGACCTAAATTTCGAAAAGTTTTGCCAAAAACAGCTAAGTTTTTGATGGGGTTCCTGTTGCTTAGTCTTCAGTTTTCTATGTTGTGTTTTGTGTACTATTGTTTGTCTGTTTGTTAGCCATGGCGTTGAGAGTTTTTTTCGATTTATGAGTTTGAATGTCCCTCCGGTATCTTTTGCCCTCTTCTAAGGTAATCTATTCCAGGAGTAGAAAATCCTTAGTATTTCGAAAAATTCTAAGTTTTGTAAGCAGCTAATTTATAATTATGATCATATCAATGAGTCTTTTGTAGACGAAAGGCGCATCTGGCGTACAAAATTTTAATCCTGGTATCTGTGATGAGTTTAATTGGTAACGTTTTACAGAAAGCATTTAGACTTGTAGGATCCATCTTTGTGTAGTTGACCGTTTTACTCTACACTTTATTTAACCATTTTACAAGATTCATGGGACTTGTACTATTTTTGGACTATCGTACCACTATGACACCTCTTGGACCCAATCCTCTCATATTGTTCATCAGAAAGCTTTCATACTTGGTCAGACTGTTTTCCGTCATATCTAGTTGGCCATATTGTACAATAACTTTGATTCGATTATTTTCACGGGAGTAGTTGGACTTTGGCCGTTATTTCGTTTATTGTACCACAATTACACACTACTGCAGCGTCAAACCATTAAATTCCATTAAAATCCTGTTTAAATCCAGAAACTCATTAAAAGTCTTGTCAAAGTTTGAGATGACATTTTAATGGGTTTTGAAAAACCATTATAATCCTAATTAATTGCCATTAAATCAGGTCAATCTAGTTATGACGCCATTAAATAGCCATTATTATAACTTTACCAAAACCTGTTCTTATATCATGGCCATCATTTTTCAATGAAAATAATTAATGGTAATTTAATGCCAATTAATTGCTAACACATATAATATGATGACCGAAAAGGAATATCCATCCTTTTGTCTCAAGCGTTAACATGTAATGGCCATTAATTGTATATAATAGCCATTAAAAGTGTCCAATTCAATAAAATTTCAAACTTTAATATTTGATGGGCATTACATTATTTCCTGTTAAAACAATAATTAATTAACGACCATCATAAATATTCTATACCATGAATTGTAACAAATTCTTATGTACTCTGTTCTAGCTTTCATCAGTGATTGCCATTTATTGTTTGATGGTGGGGCCACTTTTTTCATGCCAATTTGTGTTGGTTTTATTAATTTCTGATTATGTAGTTTAGTACTCTATTTCAGTTGGTACCAAATATTTGAACTTGCGTTTGTTGTAAATTGGGTTTATAGTTATCTAGTTAATTGGCAACCGAACTACGTACATGTTTTAATTTTTAATATTTATTAGCACAGCTTTGAAAATGTTTCATATTAGGTGTGGCATCAATTATCACAGAAGAGGCACTTTATCATGCTTTAATATATTGTCCAAACATCAACGATGCTCTTGATTAAACATATTTGAATCTTATAACAGAAAAACGCTTTAAATGATAATTAATTTTGGAACTTACGGTGCTATTTCCAAGTAGTGCGTGGTAGTCTTACATTTTCTTTACTCAATATTTATAACGTTAATTCTGAATATTTCTCCAAATAAATATGCTACACTTATCGTATTCCGGAATACAAAAGAACTTTAAAAAATATCATATAAACAAATAATTGATTGCAGAATCTCAGGTGAGTGTGTGAGATTGAAAGATCTATTTTATTGCATTGAATTATGTTTTGGGTAAGATTAAATTTATGATAGTTTGACTGGTCACGGCCTGGCTTGGGAACTGAGTAGGCAAATGCCTTGGGGGCAAATGCTCACATTAATCAATGCCGAAAAAGACGGCAAAATATCCTCCTTTACGCCATAACTTTTGGTGGTGCGCCTTATAAAGGAGGATTATACGCATACAAGAAGTTTATGCATATTTTCTTGTACATCGTTGTCTAATAAAGAATTACTATCATGCTAATTGTTTACGCATAAATAAGTGCTGATTTTAAATAAAATGTATTCTTCTATATATTTGTTCCTCTTACTAATTAAATCTTACTCGGTTTTTGTTTACATTGGTACACTGGTACGCTGCAACAAGTCTCTCTTCCTTTTGACCAAAGATGTAAGTTCTGATTTCCCTCAAGTTCACATATGTGCCTTATTTTTAATTGTCGTCCGGCATATACAGAACTTAGAAAATATCAGATCAATGATAAATGGTCCATCGTAACCGTTGTTTTCTCAACATATGTAAAATGTAAACAAGTCATGACCACGTGTTATTTTATTTTCTGATTGTACTAAACAGAACGACCCAAGGCAAATTTACCGTCCTAGATAATGCGGTCACTAGTCCATCGAATGAAACCTTTGCCAATGAATACAAGTTTTTTATTTGAAAACGTTTTAAAACTGATCAAGTTGAAAAATGTTTTAATGCGGCAACCAATGATATATTTCTTATAATACCTTTTCGGGGCTAATCAACTTCAGGCCGCTTTAATATGGGGCGAGATTGACACTTTGATCTGAACGTACTGATCAACAACGTCATCAAAATGTGAATACGCTGACATGGCTGATGGCCATGGAGATTCAAAATGGAAAATCCGATCTGTAGATGTTTTCAGATAAGTATATTTGAAATTTAATTTAATATATAATGATTATAAAATATGATTATGAATATTGAAATTTTATAGTTTTAATTTGACCAAATCAACACCAAAAGTCTGGCAGCATAAACTGAAAATAGAACTCTATTATCATACACAACAATGAATAATTGTTATCATATTTGTAATAGGTATAACTGGTACATATGTAAAGATTAAATTGATTCCTTGGTGAAAATTATTAGCAGGCAGTTTTCTTTTCAGGCAATAAAACAACAAGAGGGGGTGTAATATTATTCCAAATGGCTTCAAATGTTATATAGTTATATATGTATATGCAATAATGTTTCTATGGAATTTATTGCTTCATAACGTCTTGAACAATTTATTCTTTGTGGATTTATTTTGTACTTTTAGGGGATTAATTGATTAAAGTAGATGCCAGTATTGATATAAAACAGATTTCATGCAGACTTCAGATACCTTTATACAGCAATTCTAGTTGAAATAAAGGAGACATCAAGTTTAGTTACAGAAAGGAAAAGAAGTTTACATGTATCCAAGGGCAAGGGAGGAGTGTTGTAGCAAGCAAGATTTGTTTTGTACTATACAAACCAAGCATTAAATTATATTTTTTTCAGTCGATCCAAAATTTTGATTTTTTATACCTTTTGTATATGGGAGGAAATCTGGGGTTTTAACACTGCTTCAATGTAAAAAATGATAAAAAATCTAAGGGTTGGTATTTTCTGTATAAAAAAAAGAGCAGATTGGGAAACCCTTAATATTCTTTTAACACGCCTTACAAGTATTATGAGATTAAGAAAATCTTGTAATTATTGAGACTGAACAGCGAGCATCAGTAAGCCATGGTGAACCTTGATTGGGTATCCATTACAATTAAGACAATGGATTACTTTAGTTTAAGATACTGGTCGACATTGCATGTCGTGAAGGGTGAAGGAGGTACCATTATATTGGGAATGGGATATTTAACAGCCATTAAAAAATGGTCAACAAGTTTGCTATCAACTAATTTTAATGGAAGTTTAAGGATCATTAAATACAAGGCTATTTTATTCTAATGGGAATTTGACAGCCATTCAAATAAGCCATTAAACATGGCCAATACCCATTAATTTCGGTAATTTTGATTTAAAGGGTCTTAATATTGTACCTATAATGGCTGTTAAGTTTTAATTTCCCATCATTTTTTTAAATGACCATTAATATTGTACCTATAATGGCTGTTAAGTTTTAATTTCCCATCATTTTTTTAAATGACCATTAATTTATTGTTTCTTAATGGGCGTTAAATAGAACTGTTTTAATGGGCATTGAATTTTGGTTGTAAATTTCATGGGTTGAATAAAATAGAGAATGGAAATGGGGAATATGTCAAAGAGACAACAACCCGACCAAAGAGCAGACCACAGACGAAGGCCACCAATGGGTCTTCAATGCAGCGAGAAAATCTCACACCCGGAGGTGGTCCTCAGCTGGCCCCTAACTAAAATTGGGTGCTAGTTCAGTGAAAATGGACGTCACACTAAACTCCAAAACATATAAATGAACTAAAATTAAAAACATACTAGACTATCAAAGGCCAGAGGCTCCTGACTTGGGACAGGCGCTAAAATTGCGCTAAAACCTACAATGTAATGGCCATGAAATATATTTTAATGGGGTTTATTTTGTCAAAATAATGCCCATTAAACAGAATTTTGATGGCTTTCATTTTGTCCTGATTATTGACTATTAAATATATATTTAATGAATTTAATACTGTCAAAATTCAAGGCCATTAACTGTAGTTTAATGGTTTTTAGCATAAAGAACACTGATTTAATGGGTCTTAATTATGTACCTTTAAGGGGTTTTTAATGGATTTTTAATGAAATTTTAATGGTAATTTAATGGTAACTATTAATGGCCAATTAATGGGTGACTGTGCAGTAGTGTATACACCATGTGTGTCTATTAAATAACAACAACAAATACAAAATCCCGAAATACACTTTATAATATAATATATGTTACTGTTATACAACTCTATATATACTGTACATGTCTTTCCTCATTTACACAGCGGCAGCTAGGAGACATTTCGCTCCAGTGGAGCAATCTTGGTTGCGGAGGGTTGAGCGCACACAAACATGTTTAACCCCGCCACATTCTTTATTTGCCTGTCCCAAGTCAGGAGCTTGTAGTCCAGTGGTTGTCGTTGGTTCATGTCTGTCATATTTGTTTTTCGTAAATGGTTTTTTGATAAATTAGGCTGTTAGTTTTCTCAATTGAATTGTTTCAGATTTTTCATGTCGGGGCCTTTTATAGTCGAAAACACGGTATGGGTTTTCTCATTTTTGAAGGCCGTACGGTTGCCTATAATTGCTTTCATCCACTTCATTTGAACTTGGGTGGATAGTTGTCTCATTGGCAATCATACCACATCTTCTTTGTTTTATATTGTTATTAACAAAAAAATGTTATCATTTTATCTTAAGACAGCTATCAAACAAAATTTTATATTAATACTTATATTATATATTATGTTTATATCTATGTATCTCAATGCTTGGAGGTTTTTTTTTTAGACATCACAAAATCACAAATAAACATAGAAATATATAACTCGTTCATAGCACGCATTTCGAGGTACGATCTTGATGGCATGCCTGATAGCTGCGATGTGGATTGTGTTATATGTGTAATATATAGACCACAGACGCATGAGTACAGGGTTTCGACATTGTATTTGTCTTTGTAAAATAAATGATTGTACCAGAGATGACAAATGCATTCAAAACTAGGTAAGACATACCATTGTTGGCTATGTGGGATAAAAAATGAGACTGAATATTCAGTGAAAACAATGAATGTCGATGTGTTTATTATTACAGTAACTGCTGTGAAATAGGATTTAAAGCTGGGGAATCCAACAATAAACATATTAAAAGTCTGATCAGTATAATTAATGTCTTTCACATTTGCATTCTTAGCAACCGCGTAATTATATCATATTCGACATTAAGAACCTAGTTAGCCACTTACTACAATTATCAGCGATTTGTTCTCGATATCTGGCGTAATTATATCATGATCGACAGTAAGACTTACTACAACTAACAACTATTTGTTCTCGATATCTGATACCAACAAAAAGACACACGGAAAGAAAAAAACTAATAAGCATCACTACTATAATTGGCCCTGTCGGAACATTTGTTACTATTTGTAATTTGGGCTTGCACCCGATTTCACTTAGTGATAGTTCAGAAATTATTCTCCCCCGCAGTGAAGGTGGATTGTAGCAAGTAAGATCATACAGATATTTATAACGAGTAACATTTCTCCGCCGCATGTACAAATAAGAAGATGCTGTATGATTTTCTATGTGTTTTTGTAAAAGGTCTTGAAAATACTTTACACCGCAATCACACAAAAATGGATTATTTCGAATATCAACCGTTAGTTTATCACAAATGCTATGGAACCATCGCGTTGCTCCATGTAGTCTGAGAGATGATATGTTATTATAACGCAAATCTACAAATCCTTCAGTGGTATTATCGTTGTATTTATCATAACAAATTATAGGAAACACATCTTCTATAAAGTTGTGACTGAGATCTAAATATTTCAAATCTTTTCATTCTAGTCTCAATTCCTGAAAATTTTTGATGTTTCTATTATACTGGCTGCACTAAAGTTGAGCATTTCAATATTAGGATACATAGATTTATCAATCTGGCGAGAAAACGGGTGTATTATTGAAAACATTTCTGCAGATGTCGAAGATATGTATAGGTGCAGGTGCGGTCCTGGAAATTAGGTCGCGATTGATAGGTTTCTAATCTTACACTTTTACTCACATTACCAATCCAGCAAGAAATGTTGTATTCAATTATTTTAACAGCGTTTACATTACCACATTGAAAAGCTTTAGTCAAATGTTTTGCTTCTTGAAACTGTCTAAAATCATTTTGAGACATAAATATCACTGAATTGACCAAAGTGAAATATTTTATGCGATCAGTTATTGAATCAATGACATCAGATGTTGCTTCGGATGTAAATCCATTCAAAACACAGTTTGAGATTCGTGATGAATGGAGGAGACGCGCTCTACCAGGATATGGGAAGAAAACGCTTCCATTATGGCTACACGTTATCACTACGGAAAATAAAATATTTTCTTGAATTCTTGATGTAAAGCGACGAAAATCAAGAAAGTTCAAAACATTGCTGTCGACATTGCAAATAATCTCGATATAGTATTCACCAGGTTTGTCTTGTTTTGGTAAATCATTTATATAACAAAACTGTTGCCATGGTTGTAAGATAGAAAAAGAAATATTATTCAGTACATAACCTGAGAGTTGATGTGATTTCTTTGATACTTGAAGCTTGTTTTTGTTTCCAGTCGTCACCTGATGAATAGATAGTATACACAGTAGAACTGTAACATGGAATTGGCATGGTTGAAACGAACACAAACCCATAATGTCGTATTCTCTGCTTGTAATCACTTCTGTATATGTATCTGTATTGTTATGCAGTGTAGGAACTGTTCACATTTTTTTTCGCAATGGAAAAAGAGCAGCGGGACTTAGTCCAAATGTTGGAGGGCGTCTTTACAATGTTATTGCTAACAAATAAAAAAGAATATTTGTACAAGTATGACTGTTTAAATATAAATGTATATACAATGTTGATTTCTATTCCGTCAAGTAATTAATTTAATTCCTTTTGTATTTTCTAATGTTCAGCAAAACAGGAAAATTAACAGAGGTATTGTGTTGTTTCTCGCACATGGCTTTGTAATAATATTTTGAGTGGAAACTCCTTGTTTCACATGTTGCACATTGACAGAGCCATTGTTGACAAAACATTAGGTCAATGTATATCAAACGTCTGAAAGACACCGATTGAGTAATTTTTTAAAAGTTAACTTAAAAAATGTAAATAATTCCAAATTAAATTTACTAACATTTCTCTGCATTTAATTTAATCGTGTCACTGGAAGAATTCAATCATTTTACTCGTTATAACTTTGTCGTCTTTTCGGTGGTTTCAACTCTGCACCCTTTGTCTATGGTTTCGGATTCCTGAATGTTTTTGCTTCGAGAATCGCTGAATTATTAGATCGGAAAGCGAATCTTATGTGTACTATCAATGTTATGAGTTGTCATATACTTTAAATCTGCGCAAATTTCATCACTTAAAATAGCAACTAAACTAATTATACCTACCGTATTAAAATAATAAAACTTGCATCAAATTATTCAGTATTTTCATTCCTACAATGTTAAAATTCAAATAAACAGGTAACTAGATTAATTATACCTAACATGTTAAAATTCTTGGAATCATCTGTATCAAAATCCGGGATAACTCACGCATTATAAATTATATTATATAATAGTTCATTTGTCAAGGTCTATTGCATCCTTCTTTTGTAGAATTACTTAACTGTTATTATTTAAAAGACAAATTATTGTGCTTTTAAGGAGCTAATAAAAAAAGTCGAAGACAATCAAAAAGCAATCCAACTTCTGAAATTTGAAAAATGACTTGTTTAATGGAATAAAACGTCTGATTTGTAAATTTTCTCTTGTTTCTCGGGAATAGGCTATTAAAGAATAATTTATCTACTCTATATGTGGAAAATGGTGTGAAAATATAAGAAGTGGCAATTCTTAATTCATACCTTTAGTTTTTTTTGATAAAAATAATATGGACTCATCCAGTGGCAAGACTGAAGGTCATTTCAGCTGGGAATATTGTAATATATTATGTTCCAGATTTAAGTTACTGTACACGCGTGTGAACATGTAAAACGAAAAGCAATTATAATTCAGTTTTAAGATAACAAATTTTTCAAATACATTTTGTTGTACATTTTCAGCTTAATAATTAGAAAAAATAAATAAATAAGGCACCGACTGTTTATCTTTTTTGTTACATTCATGCACGTTCTGATTTAATCAATATACATGTGTGAAAAAAACATCAACAGTTTGAAGGTAAACTTATAATAACTTAATCCAATCAAATTGCGTAAGATTCTATAACAATAACCGGTCCACATCATAATAAGCAATAGGGGTAAACTTGGTAGGGAGAACATGTAGTAAATAGTATTCGAATCTTCAATCTGCATATATATTTTCCATTTATTACGGGAAGATACAGCCAATTCTTTATCATCTTTCAAAAATAATTTATAGAAAAATATACATGATTTTGTTTTTTTTTAACATTATCTACCAATTTATTTTCCAACTTAATTCTACCTTCTATCATAATTTTCAATCTATTTAAGGAATGACTGTAATAATTTTTCTAGAAATAACATCAAATATGTGTTGCACATTGAATAACCCGAGTAGCGTGTTATCTAAACATTTTAAAATTATTTCGAATAGAGAGAAAAACTTTTACAGTCATTCCTTATAATTTTATTCTTAATTCCATTTTTAAGGAGTAAATCATGAAAAAAATGTTAATGACTTCACGGTCACGTAACAAAATTATGTCTATGAGCTGATAGACAAAAAACCTTTTAGCCAATCAGAAGACGTGTTACATCCAAAATTAAATTATTTGGAATTGCACGAATAATACCATAAAACTCCACAAAATTATTATTGATTTTATACTTTCTTGAAAATTCCTCTTATGAAAATAATGTATTATTTTCTGACACCTGATCATTAATAAACAAATACACAATTTTTATATACTTGAACTTCAAGATCATCTGTTTTGATTGTGGGTTTATGATCAGCCATATGGACTGGCTGATCATGAATATCAGTATTTTTTCAACTTTAAATGTATCATTTACAACCTGGAATATATGATATGTGTTCGAATGTTTATTTGGACTTTTTAACGTTTTTTATTCGAGCGTCACTGATGAGTCTTTTGAAGACGAAACGCGCGTCTGGCGTATTTATTATTTTTAATCCTGGTATCTATGATGAGTGTATTTGCATGGTCGACATGAAGCATTCAAATTGGTTAGGAATCTTTTTCTCATCTAGCTTTATAAAGATTGTAATCCCGAAACATCCAACCTTTTCATAACTTTTCATGACTTAATAAATATGTCAAAGGGTATATATCATATACAAATGTAGGACAATTGTATGTGAATATTTTACTA